>RJWM01008153.1:0-74384 GCA_004363535.1 Dasyprocta punctata | reverse complement strand
GACAGATCAACCAAACAAAAAATCAGCAAAGAAATAACAGAACTGAATCAAACTTATGAACAAATGGACCTAGTAGATGTATACCAAGTATTCCATCCATCAGCATCAGAATACACATTCTTCTCAGCTGCACATGGGTCATTTCCTAAAATAGATCATATACTGGTCCACGAAACATGCTTAAGGAAATGCAAAGGAACTGAAATAATTCCACTATCTGACCATAGTGCAGTAAAATTGGAAATGAATGACAAAAAAACCTACAATAACTGCATAAACACATGGAAATTAAATAGTACTCTCCTAAACAACCAATGGATCACAGAAGAAGTTAAAGAAGAAAGTAAACAATATTTACAATTGAATGAAAATGCAAATACAATTTTTACCGGAACATGTGGGACACAATGAAAGCAGTTCTCAGAGGGAAATTTATAGCACTAAACTCCCACATCAGAAAAATGGAAAGAATACACATAAGCAACCTAATGATGTACCTCAAACTTCTAGAAAAATAGGAGCAAGTCAAGTCCAAAGCCCAAAGAAGGGAGAAAATTATCAAGATCAGAGCAGAAATTAATGCAATTGAAACTAAGAAAAAATACAAAGAATTAATGAATTAATCAAGGAATTAATGAATTGAAGAGTTGGTTCTTTGAAAGAGTAAATAAAATTGACAAACCCCAACCTTACCAAAAAGAGGAAAGAAAAAACACAGATTCATGCAATAAGAAATGAAAAGGGTGAAATCACTACAGACCTTGTGGAAATACAGAAGATCATCAACACCCACTTTGAAAAACTTTACTCACATTGTCTTAGTTACTTTTTGCTCATTGCTGAGACAAAATATCTGACACCCAAAATTAGGAAAGGAAAGGTTTATTCTTACAGTTTCTCGGGAGTTTCAGTCTGTACTTAGTTGGCTCCAAGTCAGCATAGCATGGCGGGGCTGCCATTCGTGGCAGCTGCAAACTGCAAGGCATGCGGGCGAGAGAGCAAGAGCATGTGCAAGCAAGAGAGAGAAGGCAGAAGTGCAAGAGGAAGACCCGCCTTCTCTTACACTGTACCTCAGCTCCACCCCTGTGCGGGTGCAGTGCTCACATCATCAATCCCGGCACTAGACAACAAACAGATCACAAGTAAGCCCCAGACTCAGCCCCATCAAAAGTATATGAGGACTTGGGGGTACATAGTATATTACCCAATACACAATTAGATTCAATAACACAGAAGAAATGGACAGATTCCTAGAAACCTATGAATTACCAAAGCTGAATCAAGAAGATGTAAAGCTGCTGAATAACCCAATTTCAGCTAATGAAATTGAAAATGTAATTAGAACCCTACCAGCAAAGAAAAGCCCAGGAACTGATGGATTCACTGCTGAATTCTACAAGAAATTTAGGGAAGACTTAATGCCAACACTCCTCAAACTCTTCAATGAAATTGAAAGGGAAGTAAGTCTCCCTAACTCATTCCTGGAAACAAGTATTACCCTAATACCAAAACCAGAGAAAGACCCAATCAAAAAAGAAAATTACAGGTCAATCTCCCTCATGAACATAGATGAAAAAATTCTCAGTAAAATACTGGCAAATAGAATACAGCAAGGTATCAGGAAAATTATACACCATGATCAAGTGGGATTCATCCCAGGAATGCAGGGATGATTCAACATACGCAAATGAATAAATGTAATACACCATATCAATAGGGCCAAGGACAAGAACCACATGATCATCTCAATAGATGCAGAAAAAGCTTTTGACAAAATCCAACACCCATTCATGATAAAAACCCTACAGAAAATCAGACTAGATGGTCTCTAACTCAACCTGATAAAAGCCGTATATCATAAACCAACAGCCAACATCTTACTAAATGGAGAAAAACTAAAATCTTTCAACCTAAAGTCAGGAACAAGACAAAGATGTCCATTATCACCACCTACTATTCAATATAGTACTGGAAATATTAGCCAAAGCAATTAGACAAGAGAAAGAAATAAAGGGAATAAGGCTAGGAAAGGAAGAAGTAAAATTATCATTATTTGCAGATGATATGATACTCTACATAGAAGACCCCCAAAAATCCATTAAAAGACTTCTAGATGTAATAACCAAATTCAGTAATGTTGCTGGATACAAGGTGAACACTCAAAAATCAATAGCATTCTTGTACACAAACAACAAAGCCACTGAGAGAGAAACAAGGGAAACCACACCTTTCACTATAACATCCAAAAAAGTGAAATACTTAGGAATCAATCTAACAAAGGAAGTAAAAGATCTATACAGCAAAACTTACATTGCTCTGAAGAAGGAAATCAAAGAAGATTTCCAAAAATGGATAGGAAGAACAAACATCGTGAAAATGGCCATTCTCCCAAAATTAGTATACAGATTTAATGCAATCCCAATCAAAATACCACTTGCCTACCTCACAGAGCTAGAAAAATCACTCCTGAAATTCATCTGGAACCAGAAGAGACCTAGAATAGCAAAGGCAATTCTGGGCAACAAAGGGAAGGCAGGAGGCATCACAATCCCTGACTTGAAGCTATACTACAAAGCTACTGTGATAAGATCAGCATGGTACTGGAATCAAAACAGACCTGAAGATCAATGGACTAGATTAGAAGATACAGCCACAACTACAAACACACTTAGCCACCTCATCTTTGACAAAGGGGCCAAACATGCACATTGGAAGAAACATAGTCTCTTTAAGAAATGGTGCTGGAAAAACTGGCTTTCTATATGCCGTAAACTAAAACTAGATCCATGTCTATCACCATGCACTAAAATAAAGTCAAAATGGTTCAAAGATCTGCATATTAAAACAAAGACACTAAACTTACTAGAAGACAAAGTAGGTAAAAATCTTGATGACATAGGAGTAGGCAGAGAGTTCATGAACAAAAGTCAAATTGCACGGGAAACACTTCCCAGCATCAAGAACTGGGATCTCATCTTACTAAAAAGTTTTTGCATGTCAAAGGAAACCTGCAACAGAGTGAAAAGAAAACCCACAAACTGGGAAAATATCTTAGCCAATTGTCCATCAGACAAAGGACTTCTATTTAAAACATGTAAAGAATTAAAAGAAATCAGGCCCCTAAAATTCAAGGACCTAATCCAAAAATAGGCATCTGAGATGAATACACACTTCTCAGAGAAAGAAATTCAAATGGAGAATAAACATATGAAAAAATGTTTGACATCAATGGTCATTTGGGAAATGCAAATTAAAACAACACTGAGATTCCATCTCACTCCAGAAAGAATGGCCAAGATTAAAAAATCAACCAACAATAAATGCTGGAGGGGCTGTGGGGAAAAAGGAACTCTTCTCCACTGTTGGTGGGAGTGTAGACTGGTGCAACCACTGTGGAAATCAGTGTAGAGATTCCTCAAGAAGCTAGGATAAGAGATCCCATTCAACCCAGCTATCCCACTTCTGGGCATTTTCCCAGAAGAATTGATAACATCATATCACATTGATATTTGTCCACCCATGTTTATAGCAGCCCAATTTGTAATAGCCAATCTTGGAAACAACTCAAGTGCCCATCAATTAAGGAATGGATAAAAAAGATGTGGTATTTTTATACAATGGAGTACTACTCAGCTATCAAGAAAGATTGCATTGAGACTTTTATAAGTAAATGGACACGACTTGAGACCATACTCATAAGTGAGATAAATCAAACCCACATGTGTAAATATCGTATTGTCTCCCTAGTGTAAGAAACTGAAAAAGTATATATGATCCAAAATCTAAAATAAATACTGTGTAAGGGTAAAAAACAGCTCAAAGAGCAAAAGTAATTGGGAAGGGAAAAGGCAGAAAGAGAAAAGGGAAGAAGAAAAGATATAAACCTGTATATATGTATATGTAAGATAACTAAAATGAACACACTGCTGAATGTATTCGTTATTGAGAAAGAACAATTAATACTCATATGATTAGATCAATTTTACATGTCTATATTTGTTAATGTAAACCGTGTTGAAGGTAATGATATACAATATTGCAACCATTGTGAAGTTCCCATCATCTTGTTTTGTAAACCTATAATATTACTTTTGTGGGTTTGCTGTTGTCATTTGTTTGTCTCTTTTGCTTTTTGTCTTTCTTATATGTGTCTTTTTTCTCTTAAATAAAAAAAAAAAAAAGTAAAACAGGGTCTCAATATGTAGCGCAGCTTTGAACTCAGTATGTAGCCCAGGTTGTCTTCAAACCCATGGAAATCCTCCTGTTTCAGCCTCATAAGTGCTGCAATTACAGGCATGTGCCACCATGCCCAGATTAACTCTGAAGTATTTTTATTATTTTTTTCATTTAGTTGATCTATCTCTTTGCAAAAGTGGGGTGTTAAAATCCCCAACTATGATTGTGTTAGTGTTTATTTGATCTTTTAATTTCAATAGTTTTTGTTTTTATGAAAATAAGTGCTCCAGTATTTGGTACATTTCTGTTTATCAATGTTATCTTTCCTTGTTGGATTGGTGCCTTAAATAGTATGTTATGACCTTCTTTGTCTCTTCTAATCAGTTTTATCTTGAAGTTTACCGATTATGACGTTAGAATTGCTACCCCTGCTTGTTTTGGGGTACCTAGTGCATGAAATGTTTTCCACCATTTAATTTTTAGTCTATGAGTATCTTTTTCAATTATATGAGTTTCTTGAATGCAACAGGTTGTTGGATTCTCTTTTTTGTTTCATTCTTCTACTCTGGGTCTTTTAATTGGAGAGTTCAGGTCTTTAACATTGAGAGATATTACTGAGGTGTAATAGTTATTTACTGTCATTGCCATCTCTATCTGTTGGTGCATCCTTGGTTTTTCTTTTCAATTTTTGATTTTTTGTTGCTGTTTCTCCACTAACCTCACTTGTTACCTCTGTGCTTTTAGTTGTGTTCAGTTCATCCTTTCTGTTGCAGACATTTTGAAGTATTTTCTCCAAAACTGGCTTTGTGCTTAAATATCTTCTGAGCTGGTCTTTTTCATAGAAATATCTTATTTCTCCATCCATTTTGAAGGAAAACTTTGCTGGTAAATTAATCTGGGTTAGAAGTTGTTTGCTCCTAGAGCTTGAAATACTTCACTCTAAACCCTTCTGGCCATCAAGCTTTGTGCTGAGAAGTTCTGTGCTGTGATTCTAATTGGTTTATATACATTTGTATGTGATTTTTCCCCTCTCTGGCTGCTTTTAAAATTGTTGAATATCTGGGAATTTAATAAGCATATGCCTTAGTAAACTTCTTCTTTCAGCATAATTGTTTGATGTTCTGTAAGCCCTGCTTACTTGTATTTTAAACTCTTTTCATGTATTTGGGAAATTTTCTTCCATAATTTCTGTGAGCATATGCATAAAGCCATCTGTGCTATATTCTAGTTTTTCCTTAACTCTGATTAGCCTTAGATTCATCTTCTTGTTGTCATCTGGTAGCTGCTGGATAGTCTTCTTTTGTTCTCTTATTTTCTTTTTGCCTTCTTTGAACTTTTTATTGTAATTCACTATTTTGTCCTCTGTGTCAGATAACTTTATCTTCACATTGGTCATCTCTGCAAAGTAAGAATTCTCTGCAGTTTTTTATTTCAGATATTTCTGTCTGACATTTTTTTGTTTATTTGGTTTTTTTGTTTTTTTGGGACAGAGTCTTGCTATGGAGCCCAGGTTAATTTTGAACTCATGGTGATCCTCCTGCTTCAGCCTCCTGAATACTGGAATTACAGGCATGCACCACCCGCCCTGGCTGTTGTCTGACATCTTTTCGAGGATTCCATATCCTTATTGAATCTGTCATTCAAATTTTGAACTCTTTTGGTCAACTGATCTAGTTTTTTACCTATTTCCCTGAAACTCATCATGGACATACTGAGTGAAATAGTTGTGAACTTTTGGTTCATTTTCTCTTTGAACTCATCTATTTTCTTCATCCCTTCTATGAATTTTTCATAGATTTCTGCTACCTGGTATTTGTTTTCTTCTTCCTGTGTGTTCCTTTTTTCTGCTTTGGGAAGATTGAGGGAGATACCAGGGATCTATTTCTTTGCTTCCCCATTCTCCTACATGTGTCTGTATTTATATGTGTGTATGTATGTATGTGTGTATATACATACATACATGTACACATATATACGTATATTTTTTCTTTTTTGTCTTTTTTTAAAATTTTATTTCAAAGATAGTGAAATGCAACAAAAGATAACAGAACAATCAAAACAAAGCTGTAGAACTGGCATAGAACTTCAAACAGAGATACTATGAAAACAATAGCTACTATATTGTGTCTTGTTACTTTCAGAATAGTTGACTCTTCCATCAGGCACAGCAAAAACAAACCAAAAACAAAACACAATAAAACCAATAAAAACAGGATGTGAAATGAAAAAAAAAAAGGAAACGAAAAATAAACAAAATTAAGCAAACCAGTGACAATAATGTTGGGGCTCAAAGACTAGACAGAGAACAATCCCAACTTTTGCCACACTAGAAAATGTCCTCTATCCAAGAAATGCTGAGACTGTGGGCACCAGACCTGCAAAACAATCCAGCAATACAAGTATTTGTAACCAGTTGTCATGAACCCAGCAGGTCCTCCAGGCAGGCAGGATGCTGGAGGGGGGAGGTCCTTGATTCATAGCCCACACGCTGGCAGGCCTATGGGACACCATTCTTTTTCTCCTCCTGGAGTCTGCACCGTTGCGCAGACTCACCCGGGAGGCAGGCTGGCTTGCTTCTGGTTGCGGCCTCTTGCCCCACCATGGAGGGTTCGCAGAAGGCACATAGTTCTCCCCCTGGGTTCCGCGTGGTGGAGGTCGCACAGACTCACCAGGGAGGTGGGCTGGCCTGCCTCTGGTTGCGGCCTCTCACCCCAACATGGAGCTATACGTGTATTTTTTTCAAAAATTACATATAGCTCCTTCTTTTTCCCCCTCTATTTTTGGAGGGGGGATTACCGAGTTGGGGACTAGAGAAGTGAGGAGAGTTTGTGGCTTGTATGAAAATCTTCAGTAGGACTTTGCTGCCCCATGAATAACGTTCAGCTTTATATGTGCAGCACTAGTATTTATTCCTTCTGTTACATACGGTAAGTGGTTTTGACTCTGTCCTGCGTTTTACCAAAAGAATTATTTCTTGCCCAGGTATAGTGGCACACGCCTGTAATCCCACCACTCAGGAGGCTGAGGCAGGAGGATCACTGGGAGTTTGAGGCCAGCCTGACCTACAAAGTGAGTTTAAGGCCAGCCTGACCTGCACAATGAAACCATCTGGAAAAGAAAAAACAAACAAACAAAAACAAAAAATTACTTCTGGCTATAACAATTTCCACAGATTCAGTGTTATAACACTTCTATACCATAATCTGTGCAGTTACTCTTCCCCATTCGTGTATTCTCTACGTGTACTATGACAGTTTACTATCTGTGGTTGATCTGTAATGAGGTAGTTGAGGTGGGTGGGGAGAATGTGTGATGGTTGAATGAGGAATGTTAGACACTAATGGGGAGGTTTGAAGAGGGGAATTGTGGTAATGAGAAGAAAAGGTTGATGTGGGATCTGACTTTTTGGAGTATTTTTAATTGACTTGAAGGGTTAGTATTGAGAGTTTTCAGAGGACAGTTTGTGGGAAAGAAGGGAGAGATATGAGAGAAAGAAGGTTTACTTTATGATTAAGAAAATCTGTGTGGTTGTCTGAATTTGCCAGTGGAGGGGGCAATAAGCTGGGTAAGATGTGGAAGAACCAAAGGTTTAGGATGGGGAAGATTAAAGAACAATACTAGAGAAGACAGGGGCGACTGTGAAGGAGCTAAAAACTTGGTGGGGGGAGGAATTTACATGTTCGGAGAAAAGAAATATGTCAATATATTATCTTGGGGGTTTGAGGTGAAAAACTAGGTAGAAGGCTGAGATAATCCCAGCACTCAGGAGGCTGAGGCAGGAGGATTGCTGTGAGTTTGAGGCCAGCCTGGACTACGTAGTGAGTTCAAGCTTAGTCTGAACTACCTAGAGAGACCCTGTCTCAAAAAAATAGTATCTGAGATGAGGGAGAAAACCTAGACACCTATTAAATCAGAGCCAATGAAAGAACCAATACACAAAAGTAACAACCTAATAAACACAGGAAACCACAGAAGAACATAACATAGCCCCATATTACTAAACATATCCAGAAACATATGAAAATTTAAACCAATAAGATGTGTGATGGGAGCACACATTAAATATTTAAATGAGACATTGCATATGTGACTCCTGAGTAGCTTCTTTGCCAGGGAGTCTGAGTCCTTACACCCTAATAACCCCTCTGATCACTCCACTGCAATATTAATGCTAACTCAAACTCAGCATTTCTTTCTGTCAGGTTACAGGCATTCTTGCAGAGTTTGATCCAGGTGGAGATCTTGGGGTAGGAGCTCCTGCCATCCCTCTCCCTGGTGTGACGGTGGATTCAGCAGAGAGGTTCACTGTACTACATTGTCCAGTGAGTCAGGATTATTCCACATGCAATCAATTCAGGTACAGTAGTAGTAGCCTAATCCATTATAGTGGTATCTTTCGGTGCTAGCTGAGAAATAACACACCACAAGAACTCTTTTTGGGTTTCCCTTTAACCTAGAGAAAAAATCCACAGTTGTAACCATCACAACCACCCAAGTCTTGATTCACAGTTAATGCACACTAAATGTGATGTCTGTGTCTCTTCTACTAATGAAAAATAGTTTTTAACAGCAATTTGATACAACCAGTCATCTAAGGCCCAGGGGGTTGGGGACTGGTTAATGCCAGAAGGAGGAAGAGGAGAGAAAAAAGAGAAAAAAGAAAAAAAGGCTTTTTTGAATTCTCAACTCCGGTATGGAAAGGAGGAAATAGGAGAGGGGCAATGGACCCTATTGATGATAAAGGTATGTTATTATATATTTAGAAGAGAATAATAAGCTAAACTGGGTAAAAAATTGACAATAAGACATAGGGATGGGAAAAGATTCTATGATTGATATAAAATAATATGGAAAAAGTCAAAGGGAGACAAATGAAAAGGTGGAGAGGGAAGAAAACAAAGATTGAGAATGAATAAAACAGGTGTAAGTCAGATGAGATATGGATGAAAGTGGAAAGAATATAAAGGGGCAAGAGAGAATTGTTTTACCTTCTATAAACTACACTGGAAGAAAAAAAACCAAGAGAAGCACACATATGTAAACATGCTCAGAAAAAGGTAGAATAAGGAAATAAAAGTATTGGGGAAAATGGATAGAAAGAGAAAAACACCAAAGAGTGAAAAATATTTAAATTAAAATAAAAACTGAAACTGTGCGTGGTGATGCACACCTGTAATTCCATCACTTGGGAGGCTGAGGCAGGAGGATTGCTATGAGTTCAAGGCCAGCCTGGGCTACGAAGTGAGTTCAAGGTCAGCTGAACTGCATAGTGAAACCCTGTCTCAAAAAGACAAAAAAATAAAAAATAAAAACTGAAAAATAATGCAATTAAATAATATTAAAAGTTCTCTGCTGTTTCAGACATGTGGCTCTTCTCCTCAGGCTAGGTTAAGGAGCAGAGCTCAGGGGAGAACGTGTCCTTGTTTGTCCTGGAAGTCTAAGGTGGCAGTCTGCCCCCAGAACAGTGCTGGGTGTAGAGTTCTGCTTACAGTAGGAACATGGAACCAACGTATGCTTCCAATCCTGTGTAACTGAGGCTGAAACTGGCCTCTGGCAAGAATGAAGTCTATGTTCAGGAGTGCCTGCCTCTCAACGGGCCTCCTCCAGTCTACTCTCCACCTGCTGGCAGACTCCTGTGGCTGTCTGTCCCTCACCAGCTCTGGGAACTTGGCAGTGTGAAGCAACCAAGGGCTGCTCTGGAATCCGGGTTGAAACACCCAGCCCTTCCCTACAATGGCATGCCTGCCAGCTCCTGCTCTGTGTGACTATGGCCTCAAACATTCCAGAAGCATGTCTTGTGTTCTCCCTGCTGCCCCAACTGCAGAAGACTTTCCCCATTCTAGTGCAGTTCTGTAGTTCTCCATGAGCAGAAAAGTTGTTAGTTTCAGTTTGCCTCCTGGTTGGTGGCTAGCGAGCCGCCATTAGTGGCACTGCACGGTCTCTCCTCCATGGTGTGATCTAGTTTTTCTTGTGTGTCACTTAATCCTATCTTCTTCTCTTCTCTTAATTCCCTAATGGTTCCCATGTACGCTCCACTCACTTCAGTTCCTCTCCAAGCTGTTGTTTTCCAGACTCTAGGAAATTTGTCCTGGAATGGAATTTCTATTTTTAGCTTTTTGAGGAATGTCTACACTAATTTCCATGACAGTTGTACCAACAGTGAAGAAGGTATTTTCCCCACAACCATTCCAGCATTTGTTGTTGGTTGATATCTTGATGCTAGCCATTCTTTCTGGAATAAGATGGAATCTCAGTGTTGTTTCAAATTTCATTGCTTGAATGGTGAGCAGCATTGAGCATTTTTTTGATGTGTATCTTGGCCGTTTATATTTCTTCAACTGACAAGTGTCTATTCATTGCAGTGGCCCTTTTTTTTACAGTGGGTAATATTTTGAGTTCTTTGTATATTCTAGATCCTAGACCTTAGAGGAGCGACTGGCAAAAATTTTTCCTGTTCTGTAAGTCATCCCTACTGGTGGTTTCATTTGTTGTGTAGAAGCTTTCTCATATGATGTGAGCCCATTTATTGATTCTTGGTAGTATTTCTTGCACAGGTGGAGTTCTGTTCAGAAAGTCTTTGCCTATGCTTACGTCTTCAAGAATTGTATCTATATTGTCTTCCAGAAGATTGTTTCTGTTTTAATATTTAGATCTTTGATCCATTTTAATTTTACTTTAGTACAGGGTGAGAGATAGGAATCGATGTTTGGCATATGGGTAGACAGTTTTCCCAGCACCATTTGTTAAAAAGGCTATCTTTCCTGCAGCAAAAGGATTTGGGCCCTTTGTCAAAGATAAAGTAGCTAACTGTGCTTGGGCTTGTTTATGTATTCTCTGTTCTATTCCATTCACCCACCAGTCTTTGTTTTTTGTTGTTGTTGTTTTTTTGTTTGTTTGTTTGTTTTACAATACCATGCTGTTTTTATCGCTGTAGCTTTGTGGTACACCTTGAGGTCCAGGACTGTGACGACCCTTACCTTGCCCTTATTGCTCTGAATTGCTTTTGCTATCCTAGATCCCTTTTGTTTCCATATGAATTTTAGGATTGCTTTCTCTAGTTCTGTGAAGAAAGCTATTAGTATTTTGATTGAGATTTCATTGAATTTGTGTAACACTTTGGAAAGTATAGCCATTTTGTCTATATTGGTTGTTCCTACCCAGGAACAGGGAATAGCTTTACATTTTCTGGTGTCCTCTTCAGTCTCCTTTATCAGAGTACAGTAGTTTTCATTTCAGAGTTCTTTCACATCTTTGGTTAGGTTAATTCCTAGGTATTTCAAATTTTTAATGTTACTGTGAAAGGTATTATTTTCTTAATTTCTCTGTGAGTTTGTTGTGGTTGTACTGGAACACCACTGATTTTTTCAGCATTCACTTTGTATCCTGCTATGCTACTGAATTTGGTTTTTAATTCCAGGAACATTTGGTGGAGTTTTTGGGTTTTCTATGTAGAGGATCATGTCATCTTCAAATTATGATAATCTAACTTCTTCTTTTCCTATTTATATCCCTTTTATTTCTCTCTTATCTAGTTGGTCTGGCTAATGTTTTGAAAACTATATTGAACAGGAAAGGTGATAGCAGACATCAGACATCTTTTTTTGTTCCTGACTTTAGAGAGAAAACTTTCATTATCTCTTCATTTATTAAGATGTTAGCCATTGGTTTGTCATAGATTTTTTTTTTCAGATTGAGATAAGGAAATTCTATACTTATTACCTCCACAGGGTTTTTTTTAAAAGACAGCGTCTTACTATGTGTAGTTCAGGATGGCCTTGAACTCACTATGTAACCCACATTGGCCTTGATCTCACAGTGATCCTCCTGTTTCAGCCTCCCAAGTGCTGGGATTACAGACATATGCCACCATGCCCAACCCAGAGTATTTTTCTCATGAATGAATGTTGGATTTTGTCAAAGGCTTTTCCTACACTAATTGAGATGATCATGTGAGTTTTGTCCTTGTTTGTATTTAGGCGGTATGTTACATTTATTGATTTGCCTATGTTGAAACACCCCTCCATCTCTTGAATAAATCCTACTTCATCATAATTTATAATCTTTTTAATGATTTTCTGTATTCTGTTTGACAGTATCTTACTGAGAATTTTTGCACGTATGTCCATTAAAGAAGTTGGCTTGTAGTTCTCTTTTTTTTGTTGATTCCTTTTCTGATTTTAGAATTAGGATAATACTTGCTTTCAGTAATGACTTTTGGAGTACTGCTTCCCTTTTGATTTAATCAAAGGGTTTGAGGATTATAGTGTTAGATCTCTAAAATTCTTGTAGAATCAGGCAGTAAATCTGTTAGGGCCTGGGCTTTTCTTAGTTGGCACTTTTTTTTAACTTCTTCAACTTCATTGACTAATATTGAAATATTCAGAATTTTTATAACTTCTTGGTTCGGCTTTGGTCATTCATATATATCTAAGAATTTGTCCATTTCTTTTGAATTTTCCATTTTGTTGGGCTTGGTTCTGAATGTAAAGATGATCTGGATTTCAGCAGAATCTGCTGTGATTTTGCATTTTTGATTTCCAATACCAAAGATTTGGATCTTTTCTTTCATTATTATGGCAAGATTGACTAAGGATTTGTCTATTTTGCTTAGTCTTTTAAAGAACCAACTCTTCAACTAATGGATTCTTTGTAGTACTTCATAGTCTCAATTTCATTAATTTCTGTTCTGGTCTTTGTAAATTCCTTCTTGGCTTTGGATTTGTATTGGCCTTTTTTTCTTGGACCCTGAGTTGCATAATTGGGCTATTTGCTTGAACTCACTCTATTTTTCTGATGAGGGAATTTATCACTATGAATATCCCTTTTATGACTGCTTTCATTGTGCTCCATAGGTTCTCATGTATCATTGGAATTATTTGGTTCTAGGAATTAATTTCTTTTTTAACTGTGACCCATTAATTATTCAAGAAGGCATTTTAAATTTCCATGTGTTTCCACAGTTTCTGTTATTTCTTTTGCCATTGATTCTAATTTCATTATGCTATGGTGCAATAAGATGCATGAAATTATTTTAATTATTTACATCTATTTAAGTGTGCTTTACGGGCTGCTATGTGTTCTGTTTTGGAGAAAGACTTATGTGCTGCTGAAATGAATGTGTATTCTGTTGGTGCTGGAATGGAATACTTCATAGATTTATGAAGTCCATTTGTTTGAAGTTTTTGTTCTACTCTGATGTTTCTTTGTTGATTTTATCTATTTGTGACAGTATGATATTGAGATCCTTCTTTTTTTTTTTTTTTTTTTTTTTGAGACAGGTCTCACTTTGCAGTTCAGGCTGGACTTGAACTCACTTTGTAGCCCAGGCTAGCCTCAAACTCACAGCAATACTCCTGCCTCAGCCTCCTGAGTACTGGGATTAAAGGCATATGCCACCACGCCCAGCAAGATCTCTCACTGTTACAGCTTGTGTGTAGATATTCCCCCAATGCTGCATGTAGTCATAGGTGGGGCTTTCAGAGATCTAGGGTGTGTGATGCTGGAATTAAGTGTGTGATGCTTGGATCAAGGGTGTGTAATTACTAAATTAATCTCCTGATTGGTTTGACATAATTCTGGGTATGGATAATGGGAAGACCCACTCTGGGTGTGAGTGCTACCCCTCCTAAGGGCATGTAGGCTGGATAAAATAGACACAAAGAAGGCTGCCACTGCTACTTGCTGCTTTGCTTCTTTGGTGCTTGTTGCCTTCAACCTTCTATCTGCCATGAGCTGTTTCTCCTCTACCATGCCATCCTGCTTTGGAGCTAACCAACTATAAATTGACACCTCTACAAACTGCAAGCTACAACAAACTTTTCCTCCTTTAGCTTTGGGTGTCAGGTATTTTGTCTCAGCAGTGAGAAAAGTAACCAAGACACTCATTACATGGATTGGTGTTTATATGATTTTTCATGTCTTTTAGTGTTTATTTTATGTAGTTGGGTGCACCATTTTATATTTGGTGCATATATGTTTATAATTGTTATTTCTTCCTGTTGAATTGTTCCCTTAACTAGTATGTGATGATCTTCTTTGTTTCTTCTGATCAGTCTTCACTTGAAATCCAGTTTGTTTGAAATTAGGATATCTAATTTTGCCTTTTTCTAGTTTCCTGTTGCATAGAATATGGTCTGCTATATCTTGATTTTTAATTTGTGAAATTCTTTTATAATTAAGTGTATTTATTCGTATTGTTGGGGTTTGTTTCTTGATCCACAACCCTAACACTAACTCTAATTTATCATCGCTGAAAACCTCACATTTTAGCATTGTGTCCTGTTAATGATTACCCTAGATCGATTGAGCTATTTCTGCTCCTCCTCCACTTCATTCCCAAGGACCCTGGAAGGGGAGTTTGAGTTCCCCCTAATAAAGGAAAATACGAGCCTCAGTAACTATTCTATGTTAGGTTTTCAACCTCAGGACATGGTAAGAGGTGTGCATGCACATTTATATAAAGTATAGGGCTACACAGCTATAGCTACAAAAAGTTTAGAAACAACCTAAAAATGATACTTCAAAGACATATGGTCCAGCTATCTAGCAGGATGCTTTTTAACTTGAAAACAATATTTTGAAGAATAATTAAGGTCATGAAAAAATGCTCATGATATACTATGGGAAAATCAGTATATGTAATTTCAAACCTCAATTTTACCAAGTTATAATATATATATATACACACACACAAACAATCAGATGATGAGTAGAAATAATCACAGACAAAATGATAATTTTATTTTCTTCATTATATTTTCTGTATTTGCTGAATTTTCTGAATTGCTTCTGAAGATTTCCCCCAGTACTAGGGATACAACCCATGGCCTTTTGTATGTTAGGAAAAGGATCTACTACTGAGCTACATCACCAGATTCTAAAAATAAAAGTATTTTATTTTTAATTTTTGTATTATGTTTAGATATACTTTTTATATTTGTAATATGAAAGATTTAACCTCTATAAGAGAATTTTTTTACTATAGAAAATTCAGGTTTCTTTCTCAGCCTTTACCAGACAGTTGCATGGTCATAAAGAATCTGGAGACCTTATTCTCTACCAACCTTTCACATGAGCTTATTTGCAGCCCCAGAAGTACTCAGGGTAATTCTGCTAATACTGTAACTTAATGTAAACATTTTTTTCTAGCCATTTTGAGAGGCTGTGGATTGCTGGAGTCCCCCAGATGTAATACAGTGATTAGGAACTGATGTCTGAGATCCAGGAGCTTTGCCTGAATTCACAAGTGTAACCACACAGGGAGCACAAAGCACCCAGGGCAGAGGAGCCAGGTCCTCAGCTCCCTGCTGCTGTTTGACCACATGAGCCTGGAGAAGCCCCTCCTCCACCTACTGTCTGTCACCTGTGCATAGTTTAAACTGTGCTGCTGTGGGAAATGCACAATTGCAGACAGTTTTTCTGACCAAAACATCCTGTTGGTTCATTCCATAGATTATAATTAATGATAAAAGCAACCTCTTGCCACCTATAAAACACAATTCTACATGCTTCCTATTTTTAATTCATTTAACCTTAAGAACAGTCCTGAGAGATAGATGCTACCACCATCATCATTGCTTTTTGGCAGATAAGGAAACTGAGGTAGAGGACAGCTAAGCAATGGGTCCAGGTCCACACAGTGGGATGCAGGGGAATGAGATTCAAAGCCAGTTGAAGTGGCTGTCAAATTAAGGCCATTATCCACTCTACTCCCCTACTTCTCAGTGAGGAGGGTTTCAACTCATTCTGTATTTATCCCAACTTTAGAGATAGTTAGTTGACCACAGTTGTGTTGGTTACTTTTTTCTCATTGCTGGTACAAAATACTAGACACCTAAAATTAAAGGAGGAAAGGTTTATTTAGTTCACAGTTTTGGGGGTTTTAATCCATACTTGACTGGCTCCAAGACAGAGTGCCACATGGCAGAGGGACAACAGCTCTTGGTGGCAGAAAAGAGCAAAAGCAACAAGAGCAAAAAGGGAGGCATGCAGGAAGAAGACTCTTGATGTCCCTTATTTTGTATGTAGACTTTTCACCCTAGGGTGGGTACAGCATTCACACCCATAATGCCAGCATTGGACCATGAATCAATCACAAATTCTAAAAGCCTGCCCCCATGACTGTGTGAGGCTTTGGGGGGACATCCAGTCACAAACCGTAACATTCCACCCCTGGCCTCCAAAGACTCATGCACATCCTTTATGCAAAAGATATTTAGTCCATCTCCAAGAGCTGCCAAAATTCTAACAGTTTCAGCACTGCTGAAATGTCCAAGTCCCAAGCCTCTTCCAAGATCTAAGACAAACTCTTAGCTGTGAGCCCCTGTACAAATGAAAAGTTAAACACTTCCAATATTCAATGGCACAAGATAAATATTACAATTCCGAAAGATACAGGTGGGGACACAAAAGATTGGGTCTAAAGCAAGTCCAAAATCCAGCAGGGCAAATATTAAGTGCTATAGCTCTGTGTGGAACATCCAAAGCAATCTGTAGCAAGTTGTGAGCTTCAAAGGGTTTCTGTGGCTCTGCCCCAATGGCACTTCCAGTAGTTGTAGCTCCCATGGCTTCTCAGTCTCTTTGGCCCATTTTGGTCTTTCCTTACAGTTTTCCTCAGATGATTCATGTTCCCAGTTTCTCCAAACTTCTGGGGTCTCCACCATACCTTTGGCTTCACCCTCATAGCTTCATGCACTGCCCTCTCAAGCACACGTTTTTGGAGACCACTATGAAGGGGCTCTGAGCAGGATATAAAATTAACTAATTGACTTTCTGTTTATCTGTGAGCCTGTCCTAGGCCTATCCCCCTTGCCTGTTGACAGGAGCTGATTCATAGTAAATGAACCTCTATGAATCACTGGTCCTGGCTGAGGCCTGTAGTGGCTGATGAGGCCAGAGATACCTCAAAGAACAAGATAAAGCCACCTCCACCAACGCCTGGCTCAGACTCAATTAGATAGAGACTGCAGCTGCAGACATCAAATACCTGCAGGTGTCTCTTTCCTACCATAAATGTCATAATGGAGATAAGACAGTTCTCCTTAATTGGCACAATTTACTACTTGGAGAAGTCTTTGAAGTGACTCCCAAGGTCCTGCTCATTTCCTGTGCTTTCCTCAATATCCCCTCTCTTCATCTGCTATGAAAATAAATACAGTCAGCTGAGAGAGGCTCTTTGTCTTAGCCTTCATGATAGCTGCAGAGTCAACAACTCTGCAAGGGGCTTTGATCCTCCTGGAGCCTTAAAATCGTACCACTTGTCTCATTTATTTAAGCTTTCGCTGTATACTCCTTCAGAAGATTGGGGATCTAGGCCGGGTCCCTGATACACATTGCCTGGCCTCCCAGGCCTTCAGAAATCTAGGTGGAAGCCTTCTTATCCTCCTAACGCTTGCGTTCTGCATTCACCTAAAGCCAGCTCCACATGGATGATGCCAAGGTCCGCAGCCAACTGGAGCCATAGCAAAGCATCCCTCTCTCAACATAGGGGTCCATGCCTGGATTACTGTGCACCACGAATCTAATTCTGAGGAACAAATTCTTTATGCTGCTGCCATTCTGGAACCCAGTGCAGCTGCCACTGCAATTCTGGAACATAATGTGGTTGCTGCCATTCTGGAGCATGGTGCTCTGTGGCTTTCTCCTCAAAGCAAAGTCTTTCACTTTTGCAGTTTTGAGGCTGCAAAGGGTGGAGATTTGCTGCTTCTTGTGATGCCCTCAGGCCATCTTTTATATTCCATTCCTTCTCAGCAATCAAGACCTCCTCAGCTCCATCTTTGCAGTCCACAACTTTACTGGAGTTTTTTCCTGGCCAAACTCACAATGTTTTAAATCCTCCTGCTGGGCTCTTTGCTCTTGATTTGCAACATAAATCCACCTAAAAGCCCCCAATAATAGCATGGCACTGCCCCAACATTAGACTGCCTTGAAATTTCTTCTGCCAGATTAATTGCTTATCTCAGACTCGGGCAAAATCTCTGGACATAAACAAAATGCAGACAAGCTTTCTGCCCAGCCATAACATGCATCATCTGGAGTCCAACAACCAATGCAGTCCTTCTTCCCAGCAGAAACCTCCAGAGCCTGGTCTTTACTGGTTTTCTAGTCTTCTAAGCTCAGACCAGCATCTCTCATACAGAACAGCCCAAGGTACTCCAGCTCTTCTCTTTCAGGTGACATCTTTGAATCTTTCCAACCTCTTCCTATAAGCCATTTCCAAAGGCTCTTAAACCACATGGTCAGGTACAGTCACAGCAGTGACCCCATTCCTCTGGTACCAAATTCTGTTGTAGCCAGGCTCTGTTGAAAAACAATTAACAGGACACACAATTTATAGGATTATTTTATAATAGTCACCCAAATAGTCAAATACAAAAAAAGTGCAGGAAATCTGTCCACACACTGAAGACCCAAAGAATCCAGCTGAGGGCCTGGATCCCATGGCAATGTCCTGCATGAGTCCAGCTGAAGACCTACAGTCCATTACAATGCCCCTATGAGTCCAACTGGAGGCCTAGAGCCCACAACAATATCTCATGAAAGTCTGTTTCACAGATCTGTGCTGGGGAGGCACAAAGGTCAGTGGTGGAAACTAGAAAGTCTGTGCTAGCAGGCTGAGGGATCTGCACTAGAGCCAGGAAGTGACACTCAAAGTAAGGACTCACGTTCCCCAAAAAGTACCATAGATATCCTCAGTGGCAATCAGGTCCTGAACTCCTCCAAAAATGAGAACAGCCAAGTTCATATAAGGAAAGAAGCTCGACAAGCTCCTCCAGGGGAACCAACAGCACCAGGGGAACCAACAACACCATTTCTTCCTCTCCAGTTCTCCTTTTTATGTTGTTGGCAACCCAGAACCATGCCAATTCAGTTCATCTGGGTGTTACAAGTTGACCACCACAACAGTGGTCACAGGCAAAATCCCCTGCCCTCCTCTGCTGCATAATGTTCCTTCCTTCCCACTTCTTTATGAAATGGCTACCTTTCAGAGATATCTTCTAAGCATAGGTGGTTTTTGGCCTTTGAGTCTGTCCTAGGATCCTGCCTCTTCTGTTTATTAGGGATGAAAGGTTGTGTGGCCTACTACTCAGTTCTCTGATATTAGACTATAGGATTGTTTATGTCCCCAAGATGGTGTAGATTTTGGCATACAACGAAGATCAATTGATCACAACTATGTCACCAGGGGTAAAATAATGCAGACATTAATAACAATAGCATCAAAAACAGACTGGAAATGACAAATTGTGATGACTAATTGCCACTTTTAACCATAATTACAAGGTTTATGGTTATATCATAAAATCTAGGACAAATCAGAAAATTATATACAGTGAATATCCACTCAATAGAGCAATTTTACCTTAAGGGGGAGATGATTTAAAAAGAAGAATAAAAAAATAAATAAATAAAAAGGAGAATAGGAAAACAATAGAGAAATAAGAAAAAGAGATTAGCAAGGCTAAAAGCCAATGAAGATTACCCAAGCCTCAGGAAACTAGTAAAGAAGACAGGAGGGAAAGAAAGAATTAAAAAACAAAAATAAGAACAAGACAAACTACAAACAATGTTTACCCTCACAAAGAGACAAAAACAATCAGGAAGAAAAAAACCCAAATGAACAAAAAAATTTTTTTCTTTACTTTTGGTTAGTTTTTAAATTTTTTATTCATTTGGGTTTTTTTTTTTCTTGATTGTATTTATCTCTAAAACTAACCAAAAGTAAAGAAAAAAACTTCTGTGTGTGTGGTTTTTTGAGACAAGTTCTCGCTATGCAGTTCAGGCTCACCTTGAGCTCACTTTGTAGCCCAGGCTGGTCTCAAATTAACAATAATCCTCCTGCCTCAGCCTCCCAAGTGCTGGGATTACAGGCATGAGCCACCACATCCCACTAAAGGAAAAGTATTTTTAAAAAAGAAGAGTCTCTGTGATTTCAAGCCTGTGCTCATCTTCTGGAGTCTCTAGTTTTGTGGCAGGGTCCAAATGCAGGCATGACTCTGCTCTTGCTGGTAGACAGAAGAGGCAATCATAGCCCAGATCTGTGCTGAATGACCCCTGGAAGCTGGCAGTAGGAGTAAGGTGTGGTGTTGGTTGTGGAGCTTTCAAATCCACAACAGTTCAGGCTGAGTCTGACTTCTGGTCACGGGGCTGGGCCATGAGTCATTTAGCTTATAAGACTCTGAGTGTCTCTTGGCAGCCTGCCAGTGTGCATCTCCTGTATTTGTCCCTCACCCAGTCTCTGTGGGAGTTTGACAAGGGGGCCCTTGAGATGGAGCTGACCTGAGGCTACTTTGAGTCTCAGGTTTAGTTTGCCCCTCCCTAAAATAGCAACTGACCAGCACTCTTTCTAGGGGACACAGCAGTCACTGGGCCAGAGTCACTCACAAGTTGTTACAGTGCACAGCACCCACTGCTCCACTGCCCTGGTGTGTTTTTTCTGGAGGTTTCTGGAGTCACCTGTTCTCACTGTGTCTCTCTAGATTTGATCTCCCTTTCTCATGCCATGAGCCGGGGAGAAAGTACAGGCTGTTTCTCCCTTTTTCCGTGTTGTGTTCTGTCTCAAGGATATCTTTAGAGGCCTTATAAATTTAGGAAACAGTGATAATTACTTGAAATAGACTAATTACCCAATACAGAAGTATATCTCATTTGTACCATAATAAAATGCTTGCTTAATCAAAGCCAGTATATATAGATTAAGTTGTATGGCTGGACCAGATTTAAAGAGATGCCACGTTTTGATCATTGTATATGTCTAAGGTCTAAATGTATAAAAGAGAGCACTTATTTGTTACTTTGTATGTGTCAAACTTTTGTAGTCTTAACTCTTTAAACTTGAGAGACTTACAACATATCATATATTTTTTTTAACCTAAGATAATAGTTATTTAACCAGTCATAAATAAATTATTGAAAACATTTTATATGTTAACATGTGGATACTGTTTAACTGTTAAAGCTCACTTTTTAATAACCAAGATTTTTTTTTGAGACAGAGTCTCATTATGTAGTGCAGGCTGGCTTTGAACTCACTCTTGTAGCCCAGGCTGGCCTAGAACTCATGGTGATCCTCCTGCCTCAGCCTCCTGAGGGCTGAGACTACAGTCGTGTACCACCATGCCTAGCTCATAACCAAGCTTCTAATAATGGAAAACACAAGGAAGAATTTTAGTAAAATATAGAACCTTTTATTTATCTAGTTTTGTAAGTTTAATCAAGAGCATCTTAACGTCTTAAGAAAATTTATTGTTTTAGACTTAGAAACTTAACCTTTTAATTGTAACCAATATAATATAATATAATAATTTATTTAGTAACGTCTGTTGGGATATGCTACCACAAGACTCTAGGGAAAAGACAGAGAAATTGCACCAGTGGATAAATACTGAACAAATCGATTCAGACAGCTGCTACTTTAGCCATGGAGGGTAGTGTTGTCTAACAGTTTCGCAAGCCCAAGAGATTCCCACTTAGTTATCTCAATGATTATTTTAGATGACTCTGAGAATCAAATCATAACAGTCAACACTTTTTAAACCTTATACAGAGGTGTCTCAGTTCACAAACTTAATTTGTTCCATGATGCTGGAATACACGGCCACACTCACGTTCATGTGGGAAAGATGACTGTGGTCACCTTATCACCCAAAGCAGAGTTTGCAAATGAAAGTGAAATTTTGCCAAATGCTTCAGTTTGGAAATTAAACTGTTTACAAATAAAAATGTTCATGAACCAAGGTACCATCTTGTGTGTGTGTGTGTGTGTGTGAATGTGAACGTTTATCTTTGACCAAGGAGGACTCTTAAATTATTGTACATGGACAATAATATTACTTTTATGTAACTAATTTTTATATCATCTCAATTGGTTATCAACCTGGATGGAAATATGTTATCAACTTTAAAAACACCTTTACTCTTACCAACTGATTTAAATTAGCCTGCTTTTTTTTTTCTTTTTTGCAGCACCGGGGATCAAACTCACAATGTTGTGCCTGCCAGACAGGTGCTTACTCCCCGCCCTGGTTTTTTGAGGCAGGGTCACACTATGTAGCTCAGACTGGCCTTGGGCTTGCACTGTAGCCCAAGCCAGCCTCGAACTCACAATGCTCCTCCTACCTCAGCCTCCTGAGTGCGGGATTAAAGGCATGCTTTTAAGCTATGTGAACTACAAGCATTTGGGCTAATATCTTGAGTGATTAGTTAATCTACAAGTAACTTAAATTCAACTTTTGGAGAATAATATGTACCTGAAAGCTAACACAGAAACATATATATTGACACATATACTACAGTCTTTATATTATGTTACGTTATCTTTATGTTAAAGGTTTTTATCTATAAGCCTCAAGCCTATCAACCCTCATCTGGTGGGTTTTTTGTTGTTGTTGTATTTGTTTGTTTGTTTGTTTGTTTGTTTTTGAGACAAGGTCTCACTTTGTAGTCTGAGCTGGCCTTGAACTTACTATGTAACCCAGGCTGGCCTCAAAATCATAGCAATCCTCCTGCTTCAGCCTCCTGACGACAGGCATGCACCAACACACCTATCTTCTTCATCTAGTAATGTTTTGAGTTTGGCTATCCTGAAAATAACATAACCAGTTTTCCATGGAAATTCAAAAAAAAAAAAAAACCAAAATGTTTAGAAAGGCAAAAATAAAAGAAAAAAGATAATTGATATGAACTTTAAAACCTCTTTAATGAGGGGCTGGGGATTTAGCTCAGCAGTACAAGCACCTGCCTGGCAAATTCAAGATTGTGAGTTTGATCCCTGGTACAAAAAATAAAAACAAACAAAAAAAAACCCCAAAACCAAAACAAACAAACAAAAACCTCTTTAATGAAGCACTTGTAGGTATTTTAACTGGTTATTAACACAGATTAAACAGGCAGGCAAACATATAAGACACACAAAATAATTACTTTTAAATCAGATTACTGTCCTGGATGTATTGGTTTTTAACTATAAATAGAATAGGCAGATCTTTTCCTACAGGTCATCAATTATCAGAGAGGTCTTGTAATAAGAATCAGAAGAGAAAAGAAAACTGTTGCACTTGTGAAAGCAAAGACTATTTTTAAGAAGGGAGCCAGGCCAATGTTTTATCTGAATCCTATAATATGTGTATAGGCTTCTCACTTAGGCTTATTGGGGCCCTCTGTTATTCTTACAGTCACAGTTGTTTGACAGCCACAGCCAATAACCAAAACTGGTGTTGTGACAGCCACAGGTAACTGTTCCCTGTGAAGGACTGACTGTTAGAGATACAGTGTTGTCAGCTGCAGTACGTCTCCAATTTATGAACGAGTTTCTTTCTGGGAGAACGTTCATAAGTCAGATTCATTCATAATCCAATGAAGTGAGTCTTCTACAGTACACTTGTGAAAGTTCACAACTCAAATGTTCATAAATCGTGGACTTACTGTATTTTATTTTTGGGGGGGTTCTCAGGCCAGGGAACCTACTAAGTATGTATTCCAAAGAGTGGGGGAAATCAAAGGTCTGCCAAGACCCCTATCTGCCCCACCATAGTCTGCCTATGACAGTTTCTTCTCCATTTTGAGAAGAAACAAGGGGAGAAAAAATTTCTCTGTCTATCCCTGCTTGTTTTGTAACCACCTAAGTTGTATCTTGCATTTGACTCCCATCTAGTGCCAGCAGCAGTGAGCTGGAGGCGTGGTCACAACTGAGTGGCTGCAACTGAGCTTTTCACTCTCACTGATACACGCACCCTCTTCCTCGTGGGCCTGTGACCCCTTGGCTCATACTTAGCTATTGGTTTTTTTCTTTTTCAGCCTTTAGCATATTTCTAAGTATAGAACTTGGTTGTGGGCCTGGTGAAATGTTCTGGAGAGAAATCATAGCAAGAGAGATGTACTTCTATGGGGACTAATGGCTGTCACTATTGGCTCCTTTAATACCTATTTTGTTTAAGCCTGGTGTGGTGGCTAACGCCTTGAATCCCAGCATTCGGGAGGCTGAGGTAGGAGGAGTGTTGTGAGTTTGAGGCCAGCTTGGGTTACAACGCAAGCACAAGGCCAGGCTGAGCTACATAGTGCAACCCTGCCTCAAGAAACTAGGGCTGGGACTTTGGCTCAGCAGCCTAAGCACCTGTCTGGCAGGTATGAGGTTGTGAGTTCAATCCCTGGTGCCACAAAAAAAAAATTGATTAAAACTATTATCAAACTCATAATGGTCCCTAGGAATGTTCTCTGTTCTATCAGTAAAATCATCAATGCTCTAATCACCCCTTCTTAAGCAGGGAAACATTGTAAAGTAGAACATAAAATAAGTGATCAAGTGACCTTACTGACTGTTTTATAATGTTTCCAGAGAAAGTAAGAGAGAGAAAGTAGACCAAAGGTCATATTGGAGCTGATCATTTAAACTATAATGTCTAGGACTTGTAAAATATATGCGCTTTGGAGATAGCTTTTCCTGCTGTCACCCAGAGTCAGTTCTCTCCATAGTGTCTTAGGATGAGGGTTTTTCTTGCAAGTAGTGTGGAAGACCCTTACTGTAGACACTGTCTATTGTCTTCTTGGAAGAGCATGATTTCTGAGTCTCTTCTAACCCAGGGATGGGGGTATGTGGCCTAAAGGGAATGCCTATCTTTTGTGCCCTCATTTTCTAAGGGTTCAGAAGCCTTCAACTGGAAAGGAAAATGATTCCCAGAATTGCAAAAACAAACTTAAAACACCTGGTTCTGATGACAACTATCCTCACAGAAGTAAACTACCAAAAGCTGTCCCATGGCCTCCAGTTGAACCTTTAGACACTCTTGAGAATAAGAGCAAAATCTGCAAGCCAAAAAAATACATCCCAAAGACCTGTCTGTAATGAGAGCAAGCTGTCTTCTAACTGCCAAACAAGTAAAAAACTCAAATAAAAGGCATCACATTATTTCCATATTCCTACCCTAAGCTTACTACTATTTTGACAAAAAAACAAAACAAAAAACAAAACAATACCAACACATAAGCAACCAACTTTAGGGAGCCATTGAAGCTGGAAATTGATCACACCTGTGGGAACGGCCAGTCTGGTCCAAGAACAAAGACTGCCTGGGGCAAGCTGCAGAAATAAGTGACTCCTGACCCCAAAATCAGGCCCTTAGGTTGCCACACTTGCAGATTATTAGGTAACAGGTGTCATGTGACATTAAGTTGCTAAATGTATAAATAAACACTCCTATAGTAAGAGGCCAGTTCCCTTACGTCCCATCGGGAGAAAGAGGTCTCCACCTGACCCCAGCTTCTGTCTCTTCCTTATTTTTCTCATCCTTTCGTGGTCCTTCACCTCAAGAACCTCAAGAGCCACTCAGGTCGTGGCAACCAACACACAAGGGATGACAATTCTTGGCTATCTAAACAAGTCACAATCCAGAATCTAGTCAAAATATTTTATCAGTGCCACCAAACAAAACAAACTTTTACCTCCTTCCGATTATATAACTCCTAATCTGTTAGATGTCAAATGTGCCAAGTTTGTAGTCTCACAACATTAAATGATGAAGTTGTGAAACAAAGGGAAAGTTAGGAGAATTTGGCATAAGAATAACTCTTGGATTTCTGAGAGAGACCCTGAGTGGGTGGACACTAAGGCTGTGGGGAAACCACTCTAACTGTTTCAAAACTTAGGGGCTGTCTTGGTTATTTTTCTCTTGTTGCTGGAACAAAATATCTGACACCCAAAATTAAGGAAGGAAATGTTTATTTAGTTCACAGTTTGTGAAGTTTTAAGTCCATAATCAGCTGGCTCCAAGGCAGGATGTTGCGCCAGGGCAACATTTCAAAGTGAGAGAAGACAGCAAAAACAGCAAGAGCAAAACAAGGGAAGAAAAAAATTCTCCTTCCTTCTGATGTAAGCAGGCTATTCCCCTCAGGTGGGTATAACACTCACACCATCTCAGTGTCCTCCTCTTGCACAGGTGGCTGAGGATGTTTACAAAGTAAGGAACTGGACCCCTGCTGAATCACTTGGTTAAACTTCTGACCTTCTCAAATTGACACAATGGACAATATCCTAGAGAGGTAACAGCATGTCCTTTACACCCCAGGATGGACAACTGCTGAGTTACTTAGTTAAGCTTCTAGACTTCTCAAGTTGACACAGGTATCAACCATAACAGGGGCATCTAAAGATACCTGAGGACATGACCCCACTTGTCTAGTGCAGGTGCACAGTGGGATACAGCTACAACCATGACAGCACAGGTAAACATTCATGTACTGGTTATAGCACTGTGTAAAAATGTAAATATGAGATAACAACCTGTATAAGAATTATACAATAAAGACACAAGTTTCTACTGTGCTCTTATAGTCTTGCTCTCTTTGCTCTGCTATGTGCTCTCTGCTGTTGTTGCTGTTGCTTTGCACATGTGCTTTCTTTAACCCGTGGATCTCACCATGAAAATCTCCCTTGGGCCCTCAAAGGAAACCAACAACTGGCAGAGTCAACAGGGTGTTGAGGTGGGAGGTTCCATGGCAGCTGTGGAAATAGCACCCAAAGCTGAGAGAGAGCCCCAGGGAATGGCTGGTAAGCAACTCCTGGCCTCACTATCACTTCCTGTAGTCACTTTCTTGGTGGCTTAGAAGGCCCCAGAGGACTGGGAAACAGTTCATTTGGAGACCAGGGTTATCTTGCAAGCCTTAGAAGTGATAGACAAATTCCTCTCCCTCACTGTGAAATGGCAAGGTGGATGGCTTAACTGTTCTTCACTTACTTCTGCTGTGTAAATCCAGAGGCAGATGGTCTTGTTTGGCAAGTAGACTAGCTGCAGAAGATATAGGAGGACCCTGAGTAACAGCTGGCTGCTGTGGAGCTCATGTTGCAAGCCATGGAGAATACTGCCTCCCCTAAAAAGGTCTCTGGAAGCATAAGTCCTCATGTGTGAGAAAACCCCTGAGAAAAATCCCCTAGTTTTGCATGATATGGCAGCTATTCATCAAAAGGTGGAGGTAGAGGAACCGCTAGTGGTGCTGCCTACCTCTAGCAGACACACAATGTACATGGCACATACAGCCATGGAGCTGTGGGAGCTGGGAAAACAAAGCAGAAGGTGGTGAAACAGTGCCCTCATGGCACTATAGCTGTGGGATGATGGGGATGATAACACACAGAGATGTCCCAAACATCTAGCATAGCCAGCACCCCCCTCTATGAGATGAGTTCTACAGCATGTGCAGAGGACAGACCCAGAAGCAGGTAATCAGACTGAGATAAATTGACTGGTGGCAGTGATTTGCCTGGTTTGGGAGAATCCAGGTGACCTGTCAGAGCGAGTCACTAAATGGACAACCTATCTAATCTTAATAACTGTGCTATGTGAAATGGCCATGCCTCAAATGATGTTCACACGGCAGTACCATAGCCCAGATGAGGAACTGTTGATGGCAGGCATGAAGGACATGATCCTGGTGAGTAGGCCAGCTGACACATTCAGGTCAGTGGCAGCCCTTCTAGCTCCCGTTACAGATCACCCAATCCGTGATGCTGTGGATGCCTTGGCCAGGCTGAGGGATACGGAAGTGAAGGGTCAAGGTAAGTTGAGATCTGTAAAAGCTGTACTGGCAAAGGAGAAAAAAAGGGGGGTCTCCTGGTGAAGGGGGCCATCCCCCCAAGGACAAGAAGGTTGGTCAGCACTGGATCTGGATGGGCCTACTGGATGCTGGCCTAGCTGCAGATAAGTTAGATGAGCAGCCATTGGTTGTGTTGCTGACTCTGTGGAGGCAGTGATGCCCTGAGCAGCTATTATCAGCCAGTGCACCAGGGGCCAGAAGGCCAAAGCACCCCTGGTGAAGCAAGGAGAAGTGACACCAGCCTCCTTTTACCCTGATTAGTAGCAAAGGCAAGTACTTAGGTCTTGGGGGTTGCAGGAGAACAGAGGCCACGTGTGGAATTGACTACTAGTCCCCCCAAAATGTGCAGTGTGTACTAGTGTTGGTGGATACCAGAGCCAAGTCAACACTAATACATGACAATCCAGACCATTTTACAGGACCTACTGCACGCACTGAAGTGTGGATGTCACTACATCATGGTCCAGAAGGTCCAGGTGACTCTGGATGTTGGACACTTGCCCCCACACAGATATGATGTTTGTGTTTCCCCGGTTGTTGAATACATACTGAGAGTGGACATACTGACTGGGGCTCAACTAGACACTATGTAGGCGGAATGCCTTTTGTGAATTCATGTAAAAGCTGTAGTATGAGGACACCTGCACCACACACCACTAAATTTCCTAAATGCCGTATGAGTAGTGTGCATGAAACAGCATGGACTGCCTAGAGGTCACAAAGTAATGAAACAGACTGTCTTGAAATTGGGAAAAGCAGGGGTGATACAATCTACAGAGCCCTTTAGTCTGGCCTGTGAAGAAGCCAGGGGCATCATAGCTGTTATGGTTTGTCTCATGTGGTCATGGGGGCAGGCTTCTAGAGCTTGTGAATGATTCATGGGTCAAATGCTGGGATTACATGTGTGAGTGCTACACTCAAGTGGGTGTGGCCTACATATAATCTAAGGGACAGAGAGAGTCCTCTCCATGAGCTCCTCCCTTTTTGCTCCTCCCTTGTTGTTTTTGCTGTTTTCTGGCTGTGATGAACTGTTGCCCTCTGCTATTTGCCACTCTGCCTTGGAGCCAGCCAAGTATGGACTGAAATTTCCACAAACTGTTAGCTAAATAAACCTTTACTTCCTTTATTTTGGGTGTCAGTCATTTTGTCTCAGCCATGAGAGAAAAGTAACTCATGCAATAGCAAATGGCTGTAAAGTGTCACACTGACACTGCCAGTCAAGACCAATTTGCCTTCACCTGGGAGGGTTGGCACTGAACCTTCCAGATGTTGCCACAAGTTGCATAGCCCAACTTTGTGTCAAGGCCTGGTGGCCTAGGACCTGACCCCCTGGGCCAAGCCACACTTTGTGTCACTGTTTCATTGCATTGGTATTATATTAACCTCTGATTGCCTTGCAAATTTAATAGCTACTGTGCACAGTCCGAAGGAAGCTTTGCTGGCATGAATGTGGGCTGTGGACCAAGACAAGATCCAGGGAACTGGCCTGTCTGTCAAATTCTTGAGTGTCACATGGTCAGGTAAAACCAGATCCATGACAGTATGCCAATTACAGGTGAATGTGGGCTTGCTAGGTTTTTGGTGAATATCCTACACCTAGCTACCCTGCTGTGCTCTTTATACCAAGTGACCAAAAGGGGTACAACATGAATGGACAGATGTAGTGGAAACTGCTTACTGGATAGACACAGTTGAAGCTGCTTTTCAGGACTCAAGGAGGGCTGTTGTGTAGGTGCAAGCTCTATGAGTCATTGACCCTAGCCTGCCATTTATCCTACCTGCCATTGTTGATGATGATGGACTTGGCTAAGACATATGGCAAAAGCAAGAGAAGCAGAAGCACCTTGTTGGGTTTCAGTCACAGTTGTGAAAGTGAGCCAAGAGCTAACATTCCATGATTGAGAAGCAGCAGCACTGTATGCTACTCTGCATGCATGTGAGGAACCATGGGACAGACAGTGGGCTGGGTACTTAAGGGGACAGTCCACTCCAGGAGTGGAGTGGCACAGGCCTCCACCCTCATACTTTGGGGGATATACCTCCAACAGCAGGTCTCTTTCTTGGCTAGCCCACTGGCAGCCAGACTGGCAATGGTTTTGGGACCCATGATGTACATGGCCTAAGAACACATCTGGGAGGATGGACTATCAGTCTTAATCCCTGGTCCCTGTGCAGAAGGGAAAGAGGGATTTCTGGTTGATGCTGGATATACTGATGGGTATAGACACGATCCAACACCCACAATGGACAGCAGTCACTGTCTAGTCAAGTATGGAAGTCCTCTGGTTTGAAATCAGAACAGGCAGGTCAATTCAATGAGCAGAGTTGTGGACAGTGTGATTGCTTGTGATACATGAAGAAGGCCTCCTAGAGGTGTACACAGACAGTTGAGACATTTTAAGGGGACTGATGCTTTGACTGGTGGCTTGGGTAATTCAGGAGTGACAGATAGTGCAGTGTCTCTTGTAGATGACAAGATGTGTGGGAGTACATCCAAAAAGCTGACCATGTAGGGTATCATGGTTCAGGACATAAGCCCCTTCTCTCACCAGAAAATGACTTAACAGATGCCTTGACCATGCATTGCAATGGTCGATCACTAGGAAAAGTATCTTACCAAAAATACTGACTGCTGCATATGGTATGCCACTGGGAATAGTGTCTTCCAGGAGCAAGGACCATAAACCTAGCCCTCCAGGTTGAAGCCCTTGCCCAAGTCTTGAATGTTAGGCATCAGGTTTTGAGATTGCTTATGGATAAAACTGCTCAAATGAAAAAAGTGGTTTTGCAAAACCACATAGCTCTTGATTTGCTGACTGTAGCACAGGGAGACATATGTGCCTTGTTACATATAAAATGTTACATTTATATACCCCCAACCTTTGAGGGGTATCAGAGACCCCTGCAATGAGTTCATGTGTTATATCAAATTGCAGAAAGAAAGGAAAAAAGAAAGAAAGAATGAATGAATGAGTGAATGAAAGAAAGAGAAAGGAAAGAAAGAAAAAGAAAGAAAGAAAGAAAGAAAAAGAAAAGAGCAGTCACAGGCCACTGGGAAGAGAAACAAGAAGCCAACCCCTTCCTGTGAGCCAGTGGCAGCCATGCAGACCACCGGGAGGAAAAACAAGAAGCCAACCCCTTCCCGTGAGTCAGCTGGTGTGAGGGCTGGGAGACAAGAAGAGCGGAGTACCCCCCCACCATGCCTGATCCAGAGAAACACAGGCTGGGATGATAGCTACTGAGGTAGAAAAAACAACTAAATGCTTGTAGAGTTTATTATTTGATTGACTTTTCAGGCCTAAGGCTGGTGGTCTGAGCATCTATTTGGAGGACAACAATATGCAGTATAGCAACTATAGAGGATTTCCTTCTGAAGGTGATAGCCATTGTTAATTCCCTATTATCTTGTTTTAAAGTCGTATATCATTTCCATTGTTTAGTTTTGTTTTATTCTGTTTTGTTTTGTTTGATTTTATTGTACCTGATGGCATGAGCAGCTATTTCAAAGATAACAAGACGTATTATGGTAGCCATTGTTGATTTCCTATTATCTTGTTTTGAAGTTCTGTATTGCTTTCATTGTTTTGTTTGGATTGGTTTTACTCTGTTCTGTTTTGTTTGATTTTATTATGTCTCATGATATGGGCAACTATTTTGAAGGTAACAAAAGGCATTATGGTAGTCATTGTTGATTTCCTATTATCTTGTTTTGAAGTCCTGTATCACTTTCATTGTTTTGTTTTGATTGGCTTTATTCTGTTTTATTTCATTTGGTTTTATTATTTTTAAAGTAAAAAAAATGAATGAAAGAAAATGTCATTACAGCAGGGATTCAGGATGACCAGTTCTTCATGAGGAACAAAAGGCCACAAGGCAATCAGAATCTCAGCCCTTATTGATTGAGGAGAGGATTATTGGATGATTCAGAGGGTAGTGATGATTTTAAGCTAATGAGAAGCTTGACCTGGAGCATCTGTAGTCTTAGTGATTTTAGTCTTAGTCTTAGTATGTGGGAGGGGATGGCCTACCCCTAATGGGATAGAGGGAAATCTCAAAAGGGTGATACCAATCATTCCAAGGCTCTGTTCATCCCTTAAGGAAGTATGCAAAACTAGCCAATGTGAGTGTGTGGGCCCCAACAATAGAGTTGGGATGTGGAGAACCACTCAGACCACTTCAAAGTTCAGGGGCATCTAAGGACGCCTAAGGACATGACCCTGCTCATCTGGCACAGGTGCACAGTAGAATATAATTATGTAGCTATGATTTAGCACAGGTAAACATGCATGCACGGGTTATGTCACTATGTAAGAATATAAATATGGGGCCAGAATTTAGCTCAGCAGCACAAGTGCCTGCCTGGCGAGTGTGAGGTTGTGAGTTTGTGAGTTTGATACCCCGTACCAAAAAAAGAAAAAATGTAAATATGAGATAACAACCTGTATAAGAATTACACAATAAAGCCATAGGCTTCTCTCATGCTCCTGTGCTCTTGCAGTTTGCTGTGCTCTGCTCCATGCTGTCTGCTGCTATTGCTGATGTCTTCAACACATGCATTCTTTAACCTGGGGAACCTCACCTGTGAAAATCTCCCTTGGGCCCCCCGAGCAGGCCAACAAAGGCCCTTTGTCAGGCATAATGTATACAGCAAAATCGCAACATGGGTACAACATGGCTCAAACTACAATCAGTCTCTAGAATTATAAGTATAATAATTGCTTACTTAATATTAGTCCAATAGAGAAATGTGTCACATAGCGAGGGTATGTGGAAAGATCAAAGGAACTATTAGCAAGGGAGGGGAGTATGGGTCTAGATGTCCTGGTCCAGATGTGTCTGATGCCTATTGGTCTCCTTCGACTATGCAGTGCTAATTACAGTATAATTTCAAGTTGCTGTTTATCTCACAGGTCTGGCTATTTCATCTCTATCTTGTGACCTGGTTCTCTTCAGATTTTCCTACAGCCACAGTTTTGCTGTCTTTCTTTTTGTGCTGAGTTCCTGGAGGGCCTGATCCCTCTCTGACTGCCTACTAATTTCTATCTAACTTAGCTGTCTATGAGATTATCGCCAGAGCCCAAGAGCTAGCCCTGAGATGAGTCTACATAATCAGACCTACAAAAAATTGAGGGAAAGCCAAAATAAACTTCTGTCTTCTATTTCTTTCCCCTTATATTTCCTAATCACTTTCCTAACAATTTGTCACACCTGTAAGCACACATATCATTTTCTTCGTCTAGTTACTTGTTCCCAATTTATCACCCTTTGTTAAAATTGTGTAACAGCTTCCAAGCCTGCATTATTGGGTTTTTCATTTCTTTTCTGTGAAATCTCCTGTATATTTAAAAATAGTGACATCCAAAAATGAATGCTTCTTCTCCTGTTAACCTTTTTCAATTTAATCCTCATGCTACAGTTACTAAACCTAAGGAGGAAAATATTTGAAATGGGGGTTTTCCTTTATAAGGTCACACACACACACAAACTGTTTTGTGGGGAATCATGACTATTTTACCATTGCTTCTTTAAAAGCTACATGGCAGCTGAATGATGAGTCTATAGCAGAACATCAACTTTCCAGCTTGTAAGCTACACACAAGAACTACTCAAACATCACTAGATGGTACAACTTCTTGTCATGTTTTAAGAATGACGTTCCTTCCCTAGTCCAATATAACAACAAAAGTTCCTTTTAAGGACAAATGTAAACATTTTATTCTGATTCCCTTTACTATTAACAGTCAATCTTTACATATTGTTATTTAATTCTAACAAAAACTATTTCTAGTAGCACCAAGGGCACTGGACCCTGTTGAACAAGACATTATGTCAGTCTTCATACAAATCCTACCTACCCTTAGAACTGAGATGGATGGACAGTAGAACCACTGTGACGTGTTGAAAGTCTTCCTGAGATGATCTTTCCAGACTTCCTCCTCATGTTAAAATCAAATATAAAAATCTCAGCCTTTCACTATGATGCAGTGGTACTATCTTGGTTGTGCCTGCATTCTCTTTCAGTTTATCTGTGAGCTCTTAACTTTCTATATTCCTTGATAATTTGTTAATTCTTTTTACCACCTACAGCACTGGTTTTTTATATGTGGTACCTCATGTGGATGGCACATTTTTGTTCAGAAATAAGTTTTTCAAATGAAAAAGACAGGCTGACTTGACATGAAATCTAAATCTCCCCAACTTGTCAATAAACTCCTACAGGTCCTTTGTTACATTGTAACATTGTTTCGTTGTCATTTGCAACATTGCCTTGATAATCATTTTAGTTTCTGTGTTTTTACTTTTTCTCAAAGATTTTTTTGGTTTTAAAATAAATCTTGATAGTGTAGTTTACTTGAGACAAGGTCTCTAGATGTCCACCCAAAACTTCATGCACTCATAGGTAGGGCTTTGGGGAGATGGCTGGGTTATAGGGGGTGATACTCATCAATGGATTATCCTACTGATGAGTTTGTAGCTAAATGTGATGCTGAGAGGCGAAGGCTCATTGGAGGAGGTGGGTGACTGCAAGTGTCGCTGGAAGGGTGTATCTCCCTCTCTCCTACTTCGATCTTTCTTTCTGCTTCCCGCTGCTATGCTATGAGTTCTGTGACTATAGACTATAGACTACAGACTATAAACTGCGACTATCCACCTTTTAAAACTGTAACACAAAATAAACCTTTCCTCTTTTAACTTGTAGGGGTCAGATATTATGTCTCAACAATGAGAAAGTAACAAGACCCTTTCTAAATTGCTAAATTGTACAAGCTGCACTTGTCCTTACAATCCTCCTGCCCCAGCCTCCCAGAGTGCTGGGATCACAGGCATGCACAAGACGTCCAGTTATCATTTGGCCTTTTTGGATGACTCATGAATACCTAGTACTTTTTCTCAATCTTTTTTTTTTTTTTTTTTTTTTTTTTGTGGCACCAGGATTGAACTCATAGCCTCGCGCCTGCCAGGGCAGGCGCTTAAGGCACTGAGCCAAACTCCCGGCCCTGGTGTTTTTGAGGCAGGGTCGCACTGTGTAGCTCAGGCCGGCCTTGCGCCGCGTTGTAGCCCAAGCCGGCCTCGATCTCACAACGCTCCGCCTACCTCAGCCTCCCGAGTGCTTTTTCTCAATCTTATTTTTGAACTATTTTCCTTTTCACTGTCTGACTCAAGAGGAATCAAAATGTACTGATGATAAATTTTTAAATAATGTAATTTATTTATGCATTGTATGTCTGACTCAATTAAAAGAACATTTGTCTGAAAAAACTGAAACAAAAACAAATGAAAGAAAAATATGGAAGGAAAATAAAAGGTGGTTCAAGGTAGTCTCATGAGAAATATATGCCATAAGATGCTGTATCATTGCTAAAAGCAAGACCCAAGTTTGATCCAGAGCAGTGCCTGTTATAATAGCAGCCAAAGCAAAAGGAGAACAAATCAATTACAAAATTTACTCTGTCTGCAAATTAATAACACCTCAGAGGATTTTCTTGATACCATCACAAAAAAGTCGTATCACTACATAGTGCGACCCTGCCTCGAAAAAAATAGAGTTGGGAGTTTGGCTCAGTGGCTTAAGTGCCTGCCTGGCAGGTGCAAAGTTGTAAGTTCGATCCCTAGTACCACCAAAAAAAAAAAAAAAAAAAAAAAAGTCACATCTGTGATATGTTCTGGGGTCTAAAAACAGGAAATATACTAGTGGAAGCCTCTAGAGCTTGGATACTGCCTCTTTGTTGATTTGCAGATAAGGCTGCTGCCCCAAAGTTTTGGGGTCTTGAGGGGATCCAACATTGTTCTTCCTTGTTTTCAATTCTTGCGAACCCTGTATTACTTCCTCAAAGCCTACAAGATATCGCATAGCCAGAGGATAGGCTTGATTTATTTGGTAAATTATGCTTAATTGGGGATATACTATTTGTCTGTCATCACTGTTCACAATAATTGTGAGTTTCTAATTCTGACTGCACAATAGAATCATGCAGGCAACTTTAGTTATGTATTTGTGTGAGCACCTCCAGACTGACAGGTCACTGAGACTGGGTCTAGGAATTCTTATTTTTTCTTTCATGCTTCATCTAATTCTTTTTTTTTTCAATTTTATGGAAAAAAGTAAAACAAAATTTCATAACAAAATAATAGGAGAATAACAATAGTTAATACATTGCATATTATTATCATTAAAGTAGTTACTCAGGGTACAAGATATAGGTATAACATATTCTCCAACCCATATTAGCACAAACCTTCCTTTTCAATGAACTAAGGGGCACTAGTAATATAACTAGGTTGATTTTTCCATTTCCTTTCCTTCCTTTCCCCCATCCTAGTTTCTTTTACTATTTGAATAATTTCTTCCTATTTTGCAATATCTATTGTACATTTTAAACTTAATTTATTCTTTCAGTTTCTCACACTAGGGAGACAATACAATGTTACACATGTGAGTCTGACTTATTTCACTTACTGATTTCCATAGCAGTGGCACCAGTCAGCATTCCCACCAGCAGTGGGGAAGGGTTTCTCTCCCCTCAGAGACCCTCCAGCATTTGTTATTTGTTATTTTCACTTATGAGTATGGTCTCAAGTTGCATCCATTTACCTGTAAAAGTTTCAAGTTTATCCTTCTTTATAATTGAGTAGTACTCCATTGTGTAAAAAGACCACATCTATCTTATCCACTCAACTGATGGGCATTTGCATTGTTTCCAAGATTTAGCTATTACAAATTGTGCTGCTATAAACATAGGTGCACATGTATTGCTGTGGTATGATGTTTTTAATTCTTTCAAGAATATATCCAGAGAGCAACAGCTGGGTCAAATGGGACCTCTAATCCAGCTTTTTGAAGAATCTCCATACTGATTTCCATAGCAGTGGCACCAGTCAGCATTCCCACCAGCAGTGGGGAAGGGTTTCTCTCCCCTCAGAGACCCTCCAGCATTTGTTATTTGTTGATTTCTTGATGATAGCCATTCTTTCTGGAGTGAGAGGGAATCTCAGTGTTTCAATTTACATCTCTCAAAGGAACAATGATTTGCACATTTTTTCATTTATTTATTTGCCTTTTCTAGTTCTTAATCTAAAAGTTCATATTCATCTCAGATGCCCATTTTTGGATTCGGTCTTTGAATTTGGGGGAATCTGGTTTTTTCAGTTCTTTATATGCTCTAGATATAAGTCCTTTGTCTGAAGGACAATTGGCTAAAATTTTGTCCCACTCTATGGATTGCCTTTCACTCTATTGGTGACTTCTTTTGAAGCGCAGAAGCTTTTCAATGAGATGAGATCCCCGTTGTTCATTCTTTGAAGTATTTTCCATGCAGTCTGGCTTTTGTTTACAAACTCTCTGCTTACACCTGTGTCTTCAAGACTTCTATTTATTTTCTCTTCCAGTAGTTTAGTGCTTCTATTTTGACATTAAGAGCTTTGATCCATCTTTACTTTAGCTTAGTGTACAGTGATGGACGTGGATCTGGTTTCAGCCTTCTGCATGTAGAGAGTCAGTATTTCCAGCACTATTTATTAAAGAGGCTTTCTTCCGGTGAGCATGTTTGATGCCTTTGTCAAACATAAGGTGACTGAGTCCCTTTGTAGTTGTGCCTGCATCTTCTAATCTGTTCCAGTAATTCTTGGGTCTGTTTTTTTTGCCAGTACCATGCTGATTTTAACACAGTATCGCTATAGTATAATTTCAAGTCAGGGATTGTGATGCCCCCTGCCTTGCATTTGTTGCCCAGAATTGCTTTTGCTTTCTAGGTCTCCCCTGTTTCCAAATGAATTTTAGGAATGTTTTCTCTAGTTCTGTGAGGTATTCTAGTGTATTTTTATCAGGATCACATTAAATCTGTATAATAATTTTGGGAGTATGGCCATTTTACTATGCTAGTTCTTCCTATAGATGTGCGAGGGATATTTTTCCATTTTCTGATATCTTCTTTGATCTCGTATTTCAAAACACTGTAATTTTCAATGTATAGATCTTTTACTTCTTTTGTTAGATTGATTCCTAAGTATTCATTTTTTTTTTAGTTGCTACTGTGAAGGGTGTGGTTTCCTTAATCTCTCTCAGTAAATTTGTTGTTTGTTTAAATACAACTGATTTTTGAGAGTTGACTTTGTATCCTGGTATACAACAGAATTTGATTATTAAATCTAGAAGTCTTCTAATCCAAAAATGGGCATCTGGGATGAGTACACACTTCTCAGATGAAGAAATACAAGCAGCAAATAAATACGTGAAAAAAATGTTCAGCATCATTGGTCATTTGAGAGATGCAAATTAAAACAACTCTGAGATTCCACCTCACCCCAGAAAGAATGGCTAGTATCAAGAAATCAAGCAATAACAAATACTGAAGGGGTTGTGGGGAAAAAAGGAACACTTCTCCACTGTTAGTAGGAATGCAGGCTGGTGAAACCACTGTAGAAATCAGTGTGGATTTTCCTCAAAAAACTAGGATTGGCGGTCCCATTCAAGCCAGCTATTCCTCTTCTGGTTATCTTCCCAAAAGAATTAAAAACGTCATACCACAGCGATATGTGTGCACCCTTGTTTATGGCAGCACAGTTTATAATATCCAGATCTCAAACAACCTAAATGCCCATCAACTGAGGAATGGATAAAAAAGATGCATTTTTATACATCCGAGTACTATTCAGCCACAAAGAATGATAAACTGGACACTTTTGTAGGTAAATGGATGCACCTTCAGAACATACTCATTAGTGAAATAAATAAGACAAGCATGTGTAAACATTGTGTTGTTTCATTAGTGTGACAAAATGAAAGAAAAAATATACATATGTGTATGTATATGTACATAAAAATAGTTAAGATAGCTATACTACTGATTTCTCTGAGTTCACTGAAGAGAAAGATTTGTGCTGGTATTGTTTGGACAATTGAAGGCAGATGTTTGGTGCTCTGGGTAAATGATTTGGGGATGACAATGTGCAATGTGTGTACCATTGTTACCACCCTGATTGATGTACTTTAAAATTTTATTGTAAGGTTTTTTCCTTCTTTTTTCTCTCTTTTTATCTATGAATAAAATGGATTTGAAAAAAATCTAGAAGTCTTTTGGTAGAGTTTTTAGGGTCTTCTATACAAAGAATTATATCATCTGTAAATAATGATAATTTAACTTCTTCCTTTCCTATCCTTATTCCTTTTATTTCTCTTTTCTTGTCTTACTGCTCTTGCTAAGGCTTCCAGAACTATATTGAATAGGAGTGGTGATAGTGGACATCATTGCCTTGATGCTGATTTTAGAGTAAAAGCTTTCAATTTTCGCCATTTAGTGTGATATTGGCTGTTGGTTTGTCATAGATGTCTTTTATCAGATTGAGATAAATATTCCAGTTTTCTATCATTTTTTATCATTAATGGGTGTTGGACCTTCTCAAAAGTTTTTCTACATCTATTGAGATGATCATGTGATTTTTTGTCTTTGGCTCTGTTGGTGTAGTGTATTACATTTATTGACTTGTGCATGTTGAACCATCTATGCATTCCTAGGAAGAATCACACTTGGTCATGGGGTATAATCTTCTTGATGGTTTACTGCACTGGTTGCTAGTGTCTTATTGAGGATTTTTGCATGTATGTTCATTTGGGAGATTAGACTATAGTTCCCTTTTTTTGGTTGGGTCTTTCTCTGGTTTTGATATCAGGGTAACACTTGCCTTCAGGAGTGAGGGAGTATTGTTTCCCTTTCAATTTTATTAAAGAATTTGAAGAATATTGGCATTAAATTTTCTCTAAAGTTCTTGTAGAATTCAATAGTGAATTCATCAGGACCTGGGCTTTTCTTTGTTGGTAAGTTTTTAGTTACATTTTCAATTTCGTTAACTCAATTTGGATTATTTAGAATTTTTATATCTTCTTGATTCAGCTTTGATAACTCATACATATCTAGAAGTCCGTTTGTTTCTTCTGTGTTTTCCATCCTATGAGTGTAAAAATTTTAATGTAGAAAGTTGATAAGCTTCTAAATTTCCACAGGACCTCTCATAATTTCACCCTTTTTATTCCTCAATGTATGAATTTGAGTCTTTTCCTTCCTTTTTTGGATAAGGTTGGCTAAGGGTTTATAAATTTTATTTATTGTTTCAAGAACCAACTGTTCAATTTATTAATTCTCTGTATTGTTTTCCTAATCTCAGTTGCATTATTTTCTGCTCTGATCTTTATAACATCCTCCCTTGAATTGACTTTCAGCTTCACTTGCTCTTCTTTTTTCTAGAAACTTAAGGTAGAACATTAGGTTATTTGTGCTCATTTTGTTCTCCTGATGTAAGAATTCACTGCAATAAATTTCCCTCTTAGGACTGCTATCGTTGTAGCCCACAGGTTCCAGTATGTTGTATCTGCATTTTCAATGTTTTCTTTTCTTTCTTTCTTTTTTTTTGTGGGGGGAGTAATGGGGACTGAACTCAAAACCTTGTGCCTGCCAGGCAGGTGCTTAGGCCACTGAGCTAAATCCCCAGCCCTCAACATTTTCTTTAACTTCATCTGTGACACACTGACTATTCAGGAGGGTGTTATTTAATTTCCATGTGTTTATGGATTGTTGTGTTTTCTTTTGCCATTAATTTACAGTTTCATTGCACTATAGTCAGATAATACGCATGGGATAGTTTCAATTCATTTGCATTTACTTAAGCATATTCTGTGAACTAGTATATGGTCTATTTTAGAGAATGTCCCATGTGCAGCTGAAAATAATGTGTATTGTGATGTTTTTGGATGGAACACTCTATAAATGTGTACTAAGTCCTTTTGTTCACAAGTTTGGTTCAGTTCTGTTATTTCTTTGCTGATTTTTTGTCTATTGATCTATCTCTTTGTGGTAGTGGGGTATTAAGGTTCCCCATTACAATTGTGTTATTGCTTATTTTATTTTTCATGTCTATTAATATTTATCTTATATAGTTGGGTGCTCCCATATTTGGTGCATACATATTTATGATTGTTATCTCTTCCTCTTGAAGTTTTCACCTAACAAGTACATAGTGACCTTCTTTACCTCTTTTGATCATTCTTAGTTCGAAATTCACATCGTCTGCAAACAGAATAGCTACCTCTGCTTTTTTTCTGGGTTCTTGTTGCATGGAGTATTGGCTTTCAGTCTATAAATTTCTTTTTGAGTTAAATGTGTTTCTTGTATACAGCATATTGTTCGATCTTGTTTCTTGATCCATTCTGCCAATCTGTTTCTTCTGATTGATGAATTGAGGCCATTTACAATTGTGATTATAACTGATATGTATTATCTTACCTTTGTTATGCTATTTTTCTGTTGTTGATTCCCTGTTTTTTCCTTCTGTTTAATTTCTTGCCTTTCCTGGTGGTTTCTTTCTGTTGTTCTTGGAATTGTGGTCATTTTTATCTCTGTCTAGAATATCTTTCCATAGTCATCATGGGCTTGGTTTGGTGGTCATGAATTTCTTCAGTTGTTCTTTGTCATGGAAGCATCTTATTTCTTCATTAATTTCAAAAGATAGTTTTACAGGGTAAACCAATCTGGTTTGGGAGTCATTTTCTTTCAGGACTTGAAATACTTCACTCCAAGCTCTTCTTGATTTGAGGGTTTATGTTGAGAAGTCTGCCATGATTCTCATGGATTTTCCTTTATAGGTGATCTGTTCCTTTTCTCTGACAGTTTTTAATATTCTGTTCTTGTGCTGAATCTCTGGAATCTTGATTATTATATGCCTCAGTGTAGGTTATTTTGATCATGGCTAATTGGAGTTCTATATATGTCACTTATCTGCATGTCAGATTCTTTTACCATATTTGGGAAATTTTCTGCTATTACTTCTTCAAATAGTCTTTTTTATGTCATTTGTATTGACTCCTGCTTTTTTCACTGACACTAATCAAAGTTTATGTTGTTTTTATTTGCATCATCTTGCAGCTGTTGAATTTTTTTTTTTCTGATCCATGGGTGTTTGTTTGTTTGTTTGTTTGTTTTTTGTACTGGGAACCAAACTCATGACCTCAAGTTTGCCAGGCAGGTACTTATGCCACTGAGTAATATCCCCAACCTGATCCCTTGTTATTTTTAAGAGATCTTTCCTTTCAGGATTGCTAACCACGTTGCTGTCTTCTAAGTCTGAAAGTCTATCATCAGTTTCATTCAAGGGGTTTTGTGAGTTTTCAATGGAATTTTTAATTTCCTGGATGTCTGTTTGAATCCATTTCATGCTGGACTGAATCTATTTCTTTCCTGTAATGAGCATTCACAGTTTATATCATTTTCCTATTGTACTGGGTGATACTACGTACCCCCAAGTCCTCATATAATTTTGATGGGGCTGAGTCTGGTGCTTGTGATCGGTTTGTTGTCTAGCACTGGAATTGATGATGTGAGTACTTCACCTGCCCAGGGGTGGAGATGAGATACAGTGTAAAGGAGGCGGGTCTTTGTCTTACTCGCTTCCTCTCTCTCTCTCTCTCTCTCTCTCTCACCAGCGTGCCTGACGGTTGCAGTTGTGGCCACCATGAACAGCAGCTCTGCTACGCCATGCTGCCTTGGAGCCAACTAAGTATGGACTGAAACTCCAGGGAAACTGTAAGAAATAAACCTTTCCTTCCCTAATTTTGGGTGTCAGGTATTCTGTCTCGGCAACGAGTGAAAAGTAACTAAGACACAATTTGGTACCAGAGGGGTGGGGTCATTGCTGTGACTATTCCTGACCATGTGGTTCAAGAGCCTTTGGAAATAGCTTGCAGGAAGAGTTTGGAAAGGTTCAGAGATGTTGCCTACACGCATAGAGCTGGAACAGCTTAGGCTGTTTTGTATGGGAGATTCTGGTCAGAGCTCAGGAGACCAGAAGGCTGATAGAAAGCCTGCTGGTAAATAACAGGCTTCTGTGTGAAGAGTTTGGAAAGGTTTGGAGATGTTGCCTGAATACATAGAGCTGGAACAGCTTAGGTTGTTCTGTATAGGAGAGTCTGCTCAGAGACCAGAAGGCTGATAGGAAGCCTGCTGGTAAAGACCAGGCTCGGAAGGTTTCTGCTGGAAAGAAGGACTGCATTGGTTGTTGGACTCCACATGATGTGTGTTACAGCTTGGCAGAAAGTTTGTCTGCATTCTGCCCATGCCCAGAGACTGCCTGAGACTGAAACTAAGGGCAAAGGACTGATTAGTCTAGAGAGAGAAATTACAAGGTAGCCAAATGTTGAAATGGTGGCCTGGCTCTTGTTGGGGGCTCTTAGCCAGATTTATGTTGGGAATCAAGAGCAAAGAGCACAGCAAGGTGATTTAAAATGAAGCTGTAGTCTGTAAAGATCAAGCTGAGACCTTGATTGCTAAGAAGGAACAAAGGAATAAAAAAGATGGCCTGGAGGCATCCCAGGAAGCAGTGGGCCTCCACCCTTTGCAGCATCAGGACTTCAAAAGTGAAAGAGTTTGCTTGGAGGAAAAAGCCACAGAGTGCTATGTCCTAGAGTGGCAACAGAGGCCACAGGAGGCTTCAAAAGGGTCGCAGCTGTACCAGGTCCTGGAATGGAGGCAGCCACACCAGGTGCCAGAATGGTGGTGGCATAGAAAAGCTGTTCCTCACAATCAAGTTCAGAGAGCTCAGCAATCCAGATAGTCGACCCCTACAGCCAAGAGAGAGGAAAGCTTGGCTACTGCTCCAGCTGGCAGTGGACCTTGGTGGCATCCACATGGCACTGGTTTTAGGTGCAAGGAAAATGTACAGAAAAGGCTAAAGCAGCTTCTGCCTCGCCTGCAGAAAACAATGTGTAAAGATGTAAGGGTGAAGCCAAAGAACATGGATTGTCCAAAGAAATCTATGAAGGTTAAGACTCCTGAAATTGCTGTGGGGGGGAATCACTCAAGGCTTTTGGAGCTTGCAACCAGGTTTCTTCAGGGAACTCCAGTACTTAATGTTTACCCTGCTGGATTTTGGATTTGCTTTGGTTCCAATGCTTTGTATTCCCGTTTGTAACTTTTGGAATGGTAATGTTTATCTTGTGCCTTTATATGCTGGAGGTGCTTAACCTTGCTTTCATTTGTACAGGGGGTTAGAGTTAACAGTTTGCCATAGGTCTCAGAGGAGATTTGGGACTTGGACTTTTCAACAGTCTTGAAACTGTTAGGATTTGGGCAACTCTTGGAGAGGGACTAAATGTCTTTTATATTAAGGATGTACATGAGTCCTTAGGGGCCCAGGGATGCAATGTATTGGGTGATACTATGTACCCCCAAGTCCTCATATACTTTTGATGGGACTGAGTCTGGCACTTGTGATCAGTTTGTTGTCTAGTGCTGGGATTGGTGATGTGAGTGCTGCACCCACCCAGGGGTGGAGATGAGATACAGTGTAAAGGAGGCGAGTCTTCCTCTTGCTCACTTCCTCTCTCTCTCTCTCTCTCTCTCTCTCTCTCTCTCTCTTGCCAGTGTGCCTCATGGTTGCGGTTCTGGCCGCCATGAACAGCAGCCCTGCTACTCGATGCTGCCTTGGAGCCAACTAAGTATGGACTGAAACTCCAGGGAAACTGTAAGAAATAAACCTTTCCTTCCCTAATTTTGGGTGTCAAGTATTCTGTCTTGGCAACAAGTGAAAAGTAACTAAGACACCTATGTTACTTTTTTTTTTTAAATCTATGTCTATTCTAGATTTTCTAAGCAATTCTTTCATTACAGTAATCATTTCTTTTTTTACCTGATAGACTATTTCTGATCTGATTTCCTCTACAGCCTCATGGATTTGTTTCTTTACTTTGGTTGCTGTCATTTCAGAAATTTCAGGTGTGTGTCTTCCATTTTCTTCTATCTTCTTGTCTCCTGAACTTGTTCTGTATGGACGGGAGGTTTGAGACTATATTTTGATTCTGCATCTTGTTATTTTCTATTTTAAAACTTTTTTATTTTGTTTTCTGTGTTGATGCTTCATCTAATGCTTATACACAGTGGAAATAGAGAACTACTGATGGCTGGATATGTTCAGAGGTCTATGAATTTTACTAAATATCAGTCACCTAAGGAACTTGTTAAACTTTTCCATTCCTCAGCCACTCTCCTAGTTTTTCCAGCAATTTCAAGTTTGGGAATTGCATATTTTTAATAAGAATGTCAGAGTGTTCTTATGTAGCTGATCTACAGACCCAGGAGTCCACAAAGCAGAAAGGGAGAAGCCTGGGCTCCAGTCTGCTCTTCTTATCTTAGTAAATTCTCTGGTTTTGTGTTCTCATTGGTGAAACAGTTAAGGGAAATAACTGTACTCACATCTCAGCTATTTGTAAGAATCTCCAATGAACTGAATCCCAACTAGAATGGGAGCTCCCCTAGTTTAGGAACTGGGGCCTATTAATTCTATTATATGCCCAGCACATAGATCAATGCCTATACATACTAGGCACTCAGCTAGACTCAAAATGAGCCCATGTCTGTGAAAGAAGATTAGAAAATATTAAACATGTCCATAGCCACCAGGTATGCATCTTTATTTGAGGCTCATGTGTGCATAGGGTATGTGGGATCATGGATAGCATGCATTTCCAGGTTCATTAATTTCAAGCATTTTTGCTAAAAGCAATGATGTGTATGGCCTGAGGACCTGCCAGATTGAGTGCCTTTTGATTTGGTTTCTAGTATTTTGCATCAAAATGTGGATAGATTTATGTGTGATCCAACCCCAAATGGAAGATAGTAAAATTTACCAGTGCCAGCACCAGCACTTCTATAAAAACACAGAATGTCAAAGATATGTTACAGCAGAATGATCTATTTTTATAACATATGTGGCTCTGAAATAAACTTATTGTAACAGTATAAGGTTTACTAATCAAGAATAATAGGACAATTTATAAATCATGGATACACTTGGTGATATGAAAAATTATCTATAAATATCACCTTCTGAACAGCAATCAAACCATGGCCTTATTTATGGAAAACGTCTAATTAGTGCACAGAAATCCACACGAAATGCTAAGATAAGGGAGGTAAGAAGAGTGAGGACTGGGCCAGGGCCTGGACTGGGCTATCATACTGGCCCAGGATTCAGTGTGTGCCTTGGCCAAATCAGTTCTCTGCAGGGCCAGTTTCATCATCTGTAGAACAAAGGCCTAGATGATTATCTCTAAGGCCCTTCTCTCTTCCTGTGAATATCTGGTTTTAAAACTTCTTTTAAAAAGACAAAAATGAGGTCCTGAGTTTGATTCCCAGCGCAAAAAAAACAAAAACAAAAACAAAAATAAAGAGGCAAAGTAGATTAGAGGTTGCCTAGGGTTGACAGAGGTAGTCCAGTGATGAAAACTATCCTAAAATTAATTATAGTGGTAGTTACACAACTCAATAAATGTACTTTAAAAAGAAAGGAATTCTGCCTATAAATGACAGCTTTCAAAGAGGCATTTTGAGGGATGGAGATAAAGAGAGGTTAGTGGTTAATAATTCAGGCTCAGGTTCTAAAGGTTAAAATAATAATCATCATCATCGCAGTTCTCTAATTCCACATGGAAAATGTCTAACAGCAACTTATAAATAAATCGCTGCCAAAACCACTGCCATTTTTTCTTTCCACTGCTCCTTATATCAGGATGTATTAGTTTCCTATGGCTGCCCTAAGAAATGACCACAAATTCAGTACCCTCATAACAACACAAACATATTACCTTACGGTTCTTGAGGTCAGAAGTCTAAAATGGTGGGTCTATAGCTCAGTGGCAGAACATTCACCTACCATGTCCCCAGATTTGATCATCCCCAGCACTAAACAACAACAACAACACACACATGCACGCACACGCACACACACACACACACACACACACACACACACAGAGGAGTCTAAATTGTCTTGGCAGAGCCAAATTGTTTCTGGTGGTTCTAGGAGAGAATCCTTGTGCTTGTTTTTGAAGTTCCAAGAGGATGTCTGCAAGGGAGCACAGCCCTACATTTCCAGGCCACTTCTGTCATCTACTATTCTTCTACCTCCTCTTTCCCCTTATAAGAACATTTGTGTCCACACTGAGCCCACTCAAATAATCCAGGATAATTTCTCCATTGCAAGGTTCTTAATCACAGTGAAGTCCAAGGTAAGGCAATGCTTGTTCCCACTGCTTGGTTAGTACACACCCAATACTTCCTATTCCTAAAAGTAGGAAAATAGTTAGGATGTTGTTAGGTAATGGCAGTGAGGCAACACCTGGAGACTGAGGCTGTGGGAAAGATTAGATTTTATTCACCTACATACAGGCAGGCTGACATTAGAGTGACAGCAGCACCTATCTGGAGGGGAATCTGAGTACACATAGATTTTCTGGATTGGGATCAGCATTTCAAAGAGTCCAGATGAGATGTTTGAAGTCAAAACTACTTGAAAAATCCGCAAAGGTGTGTAGCTAGAACTGGTGCCAGGAAGACGTTAGGTCCAGTCCTAAGTTTCTTTAATGCCCCTATTTCTTGTTTACTGTGGGCAATTTATTGTTTCCCATTGTTTACAAGGGGAGACATGATGTCTCTCAGACAGGACTGACAGGTATTAGTTAAAAGAAAAATCAACTTGGAGCCTGTCTATAGTTATCCACATCTTAGTGTCACTGTATAATCAGTGATAATGTGCAGAACAGTAACTTGGATGTTGCAAAACCCTAATGGTTAAGAAACATTAAGTGGAATGAGGTTGTAGCTCAGTGGTAGAGTGCTTGGTTAGCATGTATGAAGCCCTGGGCTCAAACCCTAGCACTGCATAAAACAAAGCAGAGTATTGTGATTATTCCCATCACCTTACAGGACTCTTGGATGACCCTAAAACAGTGAGCCTCTCAGAGCTTTCGATGATAACCAACAGCCATCTGCATCACACATGCTATACGTTCAGCATCATTGCTTAGAAGTAGCAGGCAAACAAATTATATTTCGCTGTGATATTGGGGTAAATTTTTAAATTCTAGTTTCTTGTTGGGGTGAGCTTTCATCCTGTTCTAAAGTTGTTATGTGCTTTGATGGAGTCAACCAGACAGCTTTCTTTACCCTTCACCCTGAACTGCCATTTGGAAGATTTCCTTCTCCAAGAAGCCTTTTGATACCAGAATGCCTCATGTCAGTTACTTGGAGAACATGTACTCTTCCTACTCAGGACCACTGACATTCAGACATCTGGCAAACTGTGCCCTAGTTCCTAGGGACTCACGTGGTCTGACCCCATGGGGCCTGATGTGTCTGCTGGGAGTTGATCCTTAAGAATGGTATGACAGCACCCTTGGGAGGGCTACCAAAGTCACTCCAGTAGTCATTTAGCTAAGGGACCCTAATCTATGTCCTCACAGAAGACAGTATTAGCCTTAAGAAAAAAGCTAGACTAAAACTGATTATTGACAAGTTTTTTGGCTACAGGGTAATTGATACTGTACCGGTCTCAGTGTAGTACACCCATTTTACCAATAGTCAAGCCATTGGGAGCGTATCACCTAGTATGAGATCTCACAAACATCTGCGAGGCTGTGGGACATATTCACCCACTAGCAGCAGACCTGAATACCATTTTAGCACAGACCCCAGGAAACACTATGTGGCTTTCTGTCCATGATATCAAAGATGCCTTCTTTTCAATTCCTATAGATCCTAACTCCCAATATTTGTTTGCCTTTCAATGAGAAGATTCCCGAGCAGGACTTCACCAACAGATACTTCAACTGTCTTGACCCAGAGTTTTAGAGATAGCCTCCTCTCATTTGGATGGGTCTCAGCTCAAGACCTGAGAGATTTTAAATACAAAAAGGGAGCACCATTACAGTACCATAGATGACCTCCTTATTTGTAGCCCCACTAAAGAATTATCTGATTAAAAAAAAAAACACTGTTAAGACCTTCAATTTTCTAGAAAAAGAAAAAAGCAGTTACAAGGTGTCCCAATATAAGACCCAGATATTTCAACAAAAGGTGATACATCAGGGACACATTTTAACTCCAGGACAAAGGTAACAGTCCCCAAGGAGAGCAGAGGCAATTTGCTGTCTGGGCCCTCCAGAGTATAAACAGCAGCCGAGGGCTTTCTTGGGAGTGACGGGTTTCTTCTACATGTGGACAACCCATTCTGGAATAATAGCCAAACCTTTCTACTTTATGAGGCAACTCAAAGAACAGAAACTGAAACCTTGAAATGGACAGCAGTCACTCAAGAAACTTTTAAAGCACTAAAATGGTCCCTGATTCAGACGCCAGCATTAGGAATCTCAGACCTAGCTAAGCCTTTTTCTCTCTTTGTGGCCGAAAAATGGGGAGTAACTACAAAAGTGCTAATTCACCATTTAAAAGGCAAGGAAAACTGACCAGTTGCCTACTTTTCCCAGTGGCTAGATGGAGAGACACAGGGTTAACCTAGCTACCTGTGAGCAGCAGCTACTAGAACACTCTTAGTCCAGGAAGTTCCTAAAATTAACATGGGGAAAAAGCTATTAATGCTAACCCCATACCTGGTTAAGTGTCTGTTAGAACTCAAAGGAAACTTGTGGATAACCAGAGAAAGGCCCATTTTTATTTAAAACCCAAATGTCACTCTTCAGTCTTGTATCATTTTAAACCCAGCCACCTTCCTCCCAATTAACCAACAGATAAAATATGAGCATGAATAAAGCATCACCCAGAATTATGCCAGCCACCCTGATGTGAGGGATAAGCCATTGACAGGGTGGGTAGCATATGGGTCACTGATGGTACCAGTTTCATAAAAGAAGTCATTAGGAAGGCAGGGTATGCCATTGTCAGCCCCACGGAGATCTTTGAAGCAAGAGGACTGCCCGTTTGGGACTTCTGGCCAAACAGCAGAACTTACTGTTCTCACTTGGGCTCTGCAACTTGCCCAAGACTATCTATCTATCTATCTATCTATCCATCTATCTATCTATCTATCTATCTACACTAAATATGCCATTATGGTCCTACATGCACATCCAGTCATCTGGAAAGAAAGATTTGACTAGTTTTCAGGCTCCAGTTAAATATGGACCAGAGAGCCTGAACCTCCTCAAGATAGTAAATCTCCAAAGTGAGGCAGCAGTTGTCCATTGCTAGGAACATCAAGAGTCTAGTGATATAGGGAAATGCTAGATGTCAAATACGCAAAGTTTGTGTTCCCTGAAGTTGAAGAATGAATTCTATGGAACAATAGAGGTTGAGAGTAGGAAAATTTATTGGGAAAAGGAAAAGGGAACAGGAATAGCTCCTGAAAGAAAGGAGGGGTTCCGAATGGGTTGCCAACAAAGGAAGTTTTATAGAGCAAAATCATGAGGCAGGTACAACATGGGTCAAAATTATGATTAACCAATAAAACTGCAAGTATAGTCACTTAGGTAATATTGATCCAGTGGTAGCAAGGGCATATGGGTGACATGATTAACCTTGCTCGATAATCTATAGTCTTAGTCTTGTCTTCAGTTTTAGTCTTAGTAGTCTTAGTCTTAGTCTTAATGGCTTTAGTTTTAGTCTTTGTAGGAGTGGGAGGATGACCCATCCCTAATGAGATAATTGGAAATCTCAAAAGGGTGATATCAATAATCTCAAGCTTCTGTTCATCCCTTAGGGAAGAATATAAATGTAGTCATTATGTTTTAATCTTCAGTCTCCAGCCACAATCCTGAAGCATTCTCACCTTCTCCACTGACTCGCCCAAGGGCCCAGCCCTATCTGACTGGCTACTATATTTCTGCCTAATTTAGCTGTCTATAATACTTGAACCCTATCTCCCAGATTCCACTGCCAAATAGGTTGCTCTCTAAAATAATTCTAGTTGATCATTGGTTGTACACAAGAGTCTGGAGTTTTCCTGCTGAATTTATCACCTAGTAACAGTTACAGAGTTTCAAATGAATTCCTTAGGCCTACCCCTCCTTGTTCTTCCCTTGAGGCCTGCTGCTGTGGAGTCTGAGGCCACTTTAGGATGTTGACTCATAAAACTGCCCAAAAGGCCCTCAGAAAGGTGTTTTTTCCTAAAGGCCACTTAAACCCCTCCTTGAGATAAACAAAGAGAACGAATTTGATTTTTTTCTTTCTTTTTGTGAAGAGAATCTATGGCAGAAATAACAAAAGAAACTGGCGCCAAAAGGAGAGAAGAGTGATGAGAAAAGGTATGATTAACTTACAGTGGAAAGAATCTAGATAATCAATCGATCAATTAATCGATCCAGTGGGATTTAGTTTTATAAGAGAAAAGAGAGAAAGGAACTTGAGAGATATTCTCAGTTTCTTGCTTTCTCTCTATCCTTTTAATCCTTAAGACTTTAAGAAATTTCCTTTTAATAGTGTAGATAATTATCAGGTCCTCTTAAGGTCACAGTTATTAAAAGTTTAAAAACAAACAATGACTTAAAAAAAAATTTGAAAGCACATTATCACCACAGAACAGTGTAATTATGTGATGAAAACAATCAAGGAAAACAGTGATAGAGGTTTTAGGCACAGCAAGTCCAAGTTTAAATTTCAAAGGCTTCACACTGTAACAAAGGAGAGGCTGGCAAGGGAGGCCTTTGCCCCAGTTCCTGTTGGCAGGAAACTCACCTCAACCATCAGTGAGGCCAGGTTGCATCTCGTGCCCTGGCAAAAAACAAAAGACCAGTGTGCTCAAACCAGCTATAGTTTGTGGCAGGCCTGTTGAGAAGAATGTGATATTGATTGTCCTCTCTGCTGGTCCAAGTGACTCTGTGATTAGTCTGAACAGGAGGCCTCTGTTTAGATCTCACAGTGATTAAATTTAACTTCTTTCATAATTTAAAGTATGACCCCTCAAATTACAAGCCCGCACTACCAGGATTGACCCTGGCATGGAGGACACCCTTTGTTTTGGGTAGCTGTAGAGTCTCCTCTCTTCCCTTCTTTTCTCCCCACAGAAAAGTAAATACAGCCACTTTCCCCAGGTGCAGACCAACATCTCAGTAGGGTGTGGGAAGGGACTATAATTTTGCACTTCAGGTTCAAGGGCCCAGTGTGTTCAGCCCTGTACACAATAAGGGATGAGACTGAGAGGGAAGAACCCATTTTAGAATATTTTCGCGGCCACAGATCTTCAGCTCTCATCTGCACAAATGTCAGAAAGGGTCCTCCTACCCATTTACTACCCTAACCCTGCAAAATAAGCACAGCAGTGCTGAGGATGACGCAGGAGGGGAGGAGGCATTTGATCAAGGCTGACTTTCCACTTACCTTAGGAGAAGAGGAGAACGAGACTTGCCTAACTAATCTGATAAATTCTAGCACTGTCAACTTTCCTTCAAACCTAGAGATAATCTAGCCTATACCCTGATTCTTGTGCAGGGGAATATTTTATCTTTAAGAAGCATGTCCTTAGCAGTGAGGGTTAAGAGGTTTCAAACTGGCAGCAGGTAGATGGAAATCTAGTTTGCCGTCTAGTTTTGTTTTGCACAGGCCCTGCATTTCTCTTTTTTAAATTAGTTTCCAACATGACAGAGCAGGTTTCACATGTATAATATCTGAGTAAGCTCCAAAGTCCATAGATTAATAATCTGCTGTTGCTGATTTAGGTGGGGTGCATGGTTGCAGTCCACCCACCTCACCATTCCTTACAACCCTAGGATGACCTGTTTTATTCTCCACCTCCTCTGTACACATTAGGCAATAGGTTGTAAATGCTCTGTTCTGTTTCCTAAGTAAATCACAACTACTTTGCTGACATAATAGTGCTTTTGAGTAGCCAGAAAATGTTTGTTTCTGATCCTCTTAACTTGGGCTTCCTGTCTTGCAGGTGTCCTTTCAAAGTAACCTTACTTCTGGCTAGGATATTAGGGTTATTGAAAAGTATGGGCAGAAAATGGTTTTGAAAACTTTAGGCTATGAAGAACTAAGCCATTTTCTTTGCCTTCTCTAAAGAATCAGTATCTCTGCCACAGATCTGTTTATTCATTTTCTTTAAAAAAAGAGAGAGAGAGAGAGAGCAGAATTCCTAATTTAGTACTTTGAATTGCTTGACAGTAAGAGACTATGGAAATTCAAGACATGTATTATTATCATAGTGTTGTTGGGCAGTTCCTTGAGAAGTGGCTTGCCAAGTAAATGCATTGCAGCTCCTTTTTGCCATGAACAAAGAATTCAACGAGACAAGCCAAAAACAATGCCAAAAGTTTACATGTTCGCAAAGTGAGGGATGAAGAAGGTCGGGGAGAAACTGGCTCTGCAGAGTGAACTTGGGTCTAACAAAAGAGGAAAAGAGAAAAAGAGAAAAAATAAAAGTACAAAGCCAGGCGTGGTGGCACACACCTTTATTCCCAGCACTTGGGAGGCAGAGGTAGGTGGAACGTTGTGAGTTTGAGGCCGACTTGGGCTGCAACGTGAGCAGGGCCGGCCTGAACTACATAGTGTGACCCTGCCTTGAAAAAATAGGGCTGGGAGTTTGGCTCAGTGGCTTAAGTGCCTGCCTGGCAGGCGCAAGGTTGAGAGTTTGATCCCCAATACTACAAAACAAAACAAAACAAAAAAGTTCAGAGTAGCAAATTGCAGAAACTAAACTAAATTTCTGTTTGTTTGTTTGTTTGGAGATAGGGTCTTGCTATGTAGCTGAGGCTGGCCTTAAATTCACTATGATATAGTCCAGGGACCCAAACTGCCTTCAAACTCATTATCTTCCTGCCTCAACTTCCCTAGTACTGCAATTTCAGGCATGTACCATCACACCCAGCTTTTATGGAACTAAGAATTCTTTTTAAATTCTCATTATACTCAGGTATGCTGGCAAGTGCCTGTAACACCAGCACTAAGGGAGGCTGAGGATCAAACGTTTGAACCCAACCTGGGCAATTTTAGTTAGACTGTCTCAAAAAATTTTTTAGAACTGGGGTTATAGTTCAGTGCAAAGACCCTGGGTACAGTCCCTAGAATTGAAAAGAAAAATTCTAACTACACTCAGTTATGAATAAAATATACAAAGTACCACAATACTTTTTTTTTTTTTTTTTTTTTTAGGCAGGATCTTGCTGTGTAGTCCAGGTTGGCCTTGAACTCACTGTGTATTCCAGGCTGGCCTCAAACTCATGGTGATCCTCCTGCCTCCAAAGAGGCAGGTCCAAAGTGGGGAAAAATGGGAAATCACGAGGTGGTCATGAGGTGGGACAAAACTATGGTCAACCAATAGGATTATGAGCATAATAGCTTAGGTAATATTGATTAAATGGAGATCAAGTGGGGAAACAAATCATGTAGCAAGTGTGCATGAAACAGAACAGGGGTTTTCCTGGAGGGTGTGAGTCAGTGGCTTTTCCTGGCTTTTCCAAGGTGATTGTCAGCTGTTGAAAATACCAATCACTGTTGTTTGTCTTTAGCAAAAGTATGTGGGTGCATTAATTTTATCTTTTGAGGTTTGACCCTCAGTGGATATGTCTGTAGCTCCCCCATACTTGCAATGTGTTACTTCTGTATTGTCTCCTTGGAGGGCTGTCTGACTCCTTGTACTATTTCTACCTAATTTAACTCTCTATAACAGTAGGGCACTACCTACAGAGAGTCTGATACAGTAGGAGAGTGGGACATAGGAAGGTGATTTTCAGCAGGTCCCCAGGCAATTCTCATGTTATGTGGTTTTCAGACCATATTTTGAGAGAGATTGAACAGTTTAAGATTCATTGTTATCTCTTTTCTCCTTTGAGTATCTGGGAAGGGCAGAAGCTGCAGAGGCTATGTTGGGCTAGTGAGAACCCTAAGAAGGTCACAGTTCACATGCCCAGTGAAAGCAGTTCATGATAGGACTGACCAGTGGGGTTTATGGTACTCATTAGAGCAGAATGATGAAATGAATCTCTCCTCAATGTGCTGAATTCTGCCAATGAACGGGGTCAGGAATGTTTTAGTAGACAGCTGCTGGATTGATTTCTCATTGTCCCTTGCTATTTTTGAGAAATCTTTCTTTTCCTGATCGCTAACTGCAAGCATGTCTTCAATATCTGAGATCCTGTCCTCACATTGACCTAATCTTCTTCTAATATTTTCAATGGAATTTTTATTCTCCTGGATATTTGCTTGAATTTCTTTATGGATTCCATTTCTTTGCTATGCTTCCATAATTTGCTTATGCTCATTCATTTTTTTGTTTGTGTCAGCTCTAATGTCATTAAGCATGGTGTGTATTTTGGTAATCTCTATAGTTATCTGAGAGATTATTTCTGATTTCATTTTTTCCAGAGCCTCATTCAATTGCTTTGCTGTTTCCACTTCAGAGAGACCTGATGGGGGCTTTTGGATTGTCCCACCTTATTGACCCCTGGATTTGCCTTTGATGAACTGAATGTCTGAAGTTGCATTTTGCTTCTGTGTCTTTTCATTTTATTTTCTCACTCTCTTTAGTTTAATTCCTGGGGTGATGCTTGTAAGTTGCCTATGGTGGGTTGCTTTATTGGTAGTATTTAGGACCCTTAGGTGATGATTACTCCTCTGAGGTATCTTCCAGGTGTAGCTGGTTTGTGGTAGTGTGTTGGAAGATCTTACCTCTTCAGTTTGTTGGCGATGAGAATTTGTTGTTCATTTGGCCTAGTCCCTGGTTCTTTGGCACTGTACCACTGTATTTTCTGTGACCCTTAGTTAATCTCAGTCATGGATTGTCGCGGTCCAGCCGGGCTAGGTCCACAGAGTCTCCGAAGGTGGCCTGAGCATCAGCTTGTGGAGAACAGACACACAAACAGCTCAGAGACCGTGTGAATCTGTTTTGTTTATTGTTTTTACTACTAATAATGCTAGTACTGCTATTACATTTTTATAAACTCTAACAGAATAATTTGTGCTTTTTTTTGGCAAAGGTTGGAAGTTTAGATAACAAGAATGAGATCAACAGGTGTTTTTATGGTTACATGGGGGGTTTTTATGGTTACATGATTCATCAGTATACATGATTTGTTAGCATAGGCAGAAAGTTTATACTTAGTTAAAGACCTTGAAGTGTGTTTTGGCTACTAGTAGATTACTGATTGGTTTTAAATTGGTTTAATCAAGTTTTTATATTTATCTATGGGAAAAATATTAATAATTGTTTTAAAATATCAATCTTGACTTAGGGAGGTCTAATGTACTATAGGGGGTCGAATTGTTTTAAATGTTTTATTGTGATAGCCTAGCTAAAAGCCTGTAAAACACAAGACCATATTTAGTCATGATTTAGTCCCCCTATCCTCCTGTGATGTTCTCACAGCTATAAGAATGTGTTATTCACCTTGCTTCTCTCAAAAGACAAAACATAGTAGTATGTTGGCCCCTCTGCATGGAGGTTCTTAGGCAGCCCCAGCCAGCTGGTTCTTATTATTATCATCAAAAGCTCTCAAACTTCTACTCTGGCCTTGGCCTTGTTGGTCTGAGTCGGTATCAGACCACTATACCATTAATAGTAGAAAGATATTTTATTAACTATCCTTTTGTTCTTAGGGAGTCTGTACTTTGTTTATTGATTTTATGTATGGGAAAGAAAGAAGAGAAATTTTTCGAACTGGATCAGGGCACAAGTTAACACAGTAGTTCCCCAGAAACATTAACCCATTCCCACAAAGCCAATTTTTTTTGCTGCGGTCTTTTTTTAGAAAATGTCCTCCTTTTATGTTTGGACTTCATCAGCAGAACATGGGTCTGTCTTTCCTTCCATGTGGCAGAGTTAACGACATTTTGAATTGAAGAGTACAAGCTTTCAGCCAAAGCATTACCAGTACTTAATTGTGGGGCACAACTAATGTCTCTAATTTTATTTTGTAAAGCTTTAATATCTAAAGGCATATCTGTATTACTCCATAACCCCTGAAGATGATTTTTTACTTTATACCATGGCTCTGAGGAATTGGAACATGGGAAAGGTGTGATGTAAATCTATTTGTAATTTGTATGACATCTCATTGTTAACTGGGTTTTTAGGTTTTGAATTTGATTACCTATGTATATAACTGTGTCTTCTAAGGCATTGATTTGAGTTTTTAATTTTTTATCTAATTTTTTTTGTATAGTCAAGGCTACTGTTATATTATGAGCAAGTCATTAACATGATTAGTAGTATGGATTTTTTGTATTAAAGCCATAGTGGAAGCGGCGAGAGAAGTAAGTATACTTATTAGAGCAGTAATTCCTAAAATAAGAGCTGTAACAAAACGTTTAGAATGCATAAGTTGATTAAGTTTCTGAATTATATAGGGGGTGCCCTGTGGTAACAAAACACAAAGGGACATCATCTGAAAATCCTTCAAAGGTTAAATTATAAGTAGTCTTATGTGGAATGAAAGAATTGGGAATTTTTCTCATTAGATTTGTATTATTAGTAAATACTTTTATGTGTTTTTTTTCCCATGTAGTAAGATGTAGAAGAGGAGGATTAGGAATATAGGCGTAATAAGAATTGTGAGCTGAAACATGAGACACTTGACAGGCAAGCAATGCTAACATTGCCAGGAACAAAATAGTTGGAATCTTAGGTTCTCCACTCAGGGAAATCACTGTTTTAGCATCTGAAGTGAGGCACTTTAGTTGCCCCCACATGGGTATACTGGCTGAACGAGTGGATTTTGTCAGCCAAGTGGAGGAAAAATCAAGTTTAAGTCTGGCCATTTTTTTACCAAGTTGAGTGGTTTTTTTTTTTTGTTTGTTTGTTTTGTTTTTTTATCCAGGATCGATCTGGAAGGAGTCGCCTTCCGTGGCCACTGTGGCGTCATCTTTTTTTTTCTGGTAGGGACGGATGAGCTGGTCAGGGATCTAAATTGGTGATTTTGTATCCTGTGGAAACATACAAGCATATCCTCATCTGGAAGTTAGCAATATGTCTGGTCTAAATCTTTGATATGGCCTTTGTAAATTAGGTGAAGGTAAACTAAAGGCAAACCTTTTACAATCTTTAGGATCTGAAGGTATGGAAAAGAAGCAGTCCTGTAAGTCTATTACACATATAAAGGTGTCTTTTGGAATAGCCACAGGTGAGGGCAATCTTGGTTGAAGAGCTCTCATGGTAATCATAGTTTTATTAATAGCTCTTAGATCCTGTAATAGTCTCTATTTTTCCGATTTTTTTGATAACAAAATAGTTGTATTTCATGGACTATTTGAAGACTCTATATGTCCCAATTGTAATTGTTTATTTATTAATTGAGTGGCTGCTTGTAATGTTTTCTGATTAAGAGGCCATCGTTTCACCCACATCGGCTCATCTGAATATCATTGGATTGAATCACATAGTAGGGAGCAGTGGCCCTAGTCATAAAAAGAAGCTGGTTTGTCAACTTTAGAAATTTTTAAAGTCATATTGACCTGAGAGAGCAAATCTCTCCCCCACAAAATGAATGGTAAGGATGGAATGACATAAGGCTGAAATGTCTCATTTAATTTTTTCAACTTTCAATGAAGTATACTCGAGCTACGAGCAATGTTTGTAGTCACCCCTAACCCAATAAGGGATAAATTGCTGTGAGTAGTAGGCCAAGCAGCAGGCCAGTTCTTTTTAGCTATACAGGAGACATCAGCTCCTGTATCTATGAGTCCCATAATTGTTTCTTTTTATTATAATTTTTTATAGGTCTTTGATGTTGTAATTTTTGTACCCACACTATAATATCAGAAGATCCAAATCCTTGATCTTTTTTTGAGGCATAAGAACTTTATTATTGTGTGTAATCCTGGGCAGAAGGATTAATTGTGTAATTCTGTGTCCCAGAAAAAGTTGAGTTGTCTTTTTTGGAGGTTCTTAGGCAGCCCCAGCCAGCTGGTTATTATTATTACCATCAAAAGCTCTCAAACTTCTACTCTGGCCTTGGCCTCATCGGTTTGAGTCAGTATCAGACCACTACACCATTAATAGTAGAAAAACATTTTATTAACTATCCTTTTGTTCTTAGGGAGTCTGCACTTTGTTTATTGATTTTATGCATGGGAAAGAAAGAAGAGAAATTTTTGAAACAGGATCAGAGCACAAGTTAACACAGTAGTTCCCAAGAAACATTAACCCATTCCCACAAAGCCAATTTTTATGTTGTGGCCTTTTTTTAGAAAATGTCCTCCTTTTATGTTTGGACTTTGTCAGCAGAACATGGGTTTCTCTCTCTTTTTTTTTATGTTTTGACTTTGTCAGCAGAACATGGGTCTCTCTTTCTTTCCATGTTTGGACTTTGTCAGCAGAACATGGCTAGAAAAGGACACGGCAATGGATTATCAGGACCTACATCTGTTTAGAACAGTTATGTCAATTTTGGCTATAGTGGTACCAATAGTATCAAACACAGCCTAGCAAACAACAAACTAAGCTAACCCTTAATTTGCAACTTTTAACCATGTGAACTAGATTTGTGATTACGTAACAAAATGTAAAACAAACCAGATAATTATATGCAATATATAAGTCCGAAATGTCTCAATTTTGCCCTCAGGGTTAAAATTTAAAATGGATTAAGGAGAAAATAGAGATGTGGAAGAAGAGAAAGAGATTAGAAGTGAGGTGGAAGGACAAAGGGGGATTATGACAATTTGGGGAAACTGGTGCAGAAGACTGAAGGAAAAGAGAGATGGAAGAGACAAATGGAAGAACAGAACAGAACCACAACCACAAAGAGGTTAGGAACCACTTTCACACTCATATATAAAAAAGGAAGAAGTAAGAGTTAAGAAAAAAAAAGCAAAACAAAACAAAACAAAAAAATGAAAAAGAAAAATAACTAAATACTCCACTTCTAGGATTCTCTCTGGTTTCATTAGTAAACAGTCAATGGAAACAGAATCCCGAATTGTGCCACTTTATCCCAGCAAACCAGCGTTTGCTTTGTGGTAGAGTAATGGGTAATCTCAGCAGGCCTGCCCTGAGACCAGACTTACTGGGCTTGCCTCAGTCTAAGCAATTTCTACAGGTCTGCACCCAGCTAGGAGCTGCTAGAGGAAGCTGGCAGCAGCTGTGAGTTCTGGGCTTATCTGACCCATCTCCAAAATGGCTCCTGGCTAATCACTCTCTCCCACAGGAGGACTCACCACCAGCCAGTGCAGTCCTCCACGTCCACTCTCCTCCACTGCTGCATCTCTCTGCAGAGACCTCCAGGTTGTCAGTCATCACCATTACCATGACCATGTGTCCTCAGGTTCAAACAGCTACTCTTGCACAGTGAGTCCTGTCTCAGGGTGAAGGTACCGCTGGCTACTGCCTTTTTCTTTGTTGAAGTTTTTCTTTTTACTCTTTCTGTGGGCTTCAATTCTTGCTTCCAATTCTTCCTGGGTCCAGGGGACCCGCTTTCTTCCTGCTTGTCTTCCTCATGATGCTATATTCTAGTGTATGGATGGTGACTCGCAGAGAGGCTGTTATTTCTGCTGCTTACTGGTCTGCCATATTCCCAGAAATCTCCCTGGTTATTCTAAATGCACAATACATATAAAAAATTTAATCCATTATTTTATTGATATTTTATGCTCCTATTAACTACACATTGTGTAATAGGAACCTCCTGACAAAACAGCAAGACCAGTACAGTGTCAAATGTGTTCTACAAAAAGGCCAGGAAGATGGGCAGCAGGCAGCCCTGGGAGCAGCTGCAGCCAGGCCTGCCCCCACATACACCAGCCACCATCTGGGATGCTTCCTGCTGGTAGTAAGTGTGGGCCAGGAGAAGCAGCAGCCAGGCCCTCTCCTGTACACTTGCTGGCCACCACTGGGTACCCAGAGCCAGTATGGCTGGGAGAATGAGCCAGCCAGGCCTCGGAGAAATCGTAGCCAACACTAGAAGTGCCTGGGTCCCTACAACCTACTTGTCTGGAGGAACCCAGGAAAATGTCAAGACACAGGAGCAAAAGGCAGTCTCTGGCCTCCAGCCTGTGCAGAGCAAGTCCAGGAGAGTTAGACATGAAAGAGATTAGAAGTCACACATCTGAAGTTCCTGAAGTGATGGCAACTGAAGCAAAGAAACAACTTCATAAGGCTATAAAAGAAATCAGATCAGAAATAATACCTCAGGTAAAGGAAGGAATGAAAAACATAATAAAAGAATTGCTGAGCATATCTAAGGAAAACATAGATTAAAAATAGAAAAGCATAGGAAAATGAGAGAAACCTTGAATGAACAATACTGGAAAGATTAAGAATGATGGAAACATTCAAAGAGATATCCAGGAAATAAAAAACTCCACTGAAAGCTGGCAAAACTGCTTGAAAGAAACTGAAGATAACCTTTCAGATCTTGAAGACAGATTTGCAGCTAGTGATTATGAAAGGAAAGATCTCTTAAAAATAACAATGAACTGGAAATAATTCAATGGCTGCAAGATGACATAAAGAAAAATAATTTAAGAATGATAGGTGTGAGTGAAAAATCAGGGGTCAACACATACAATGTAAAAAGACTATTTACTGAAGGAATGTCAGAAAACTTTCCCAGCATGGGAAAAGGACCTACACACAGATAAGTGAGCATGTACATCTCCAACTAGCCATAACCAAAATAAATCTACACCCAGACATATAATAATTAAGATCCCAGAAATTCAGCACAAGAACAGGATATGAAAAGCTCTTAGAGAAAAGAAACAGATCACTTATAAAGGAAAACCAATCAGAATCACAACAGACTTCTCAACACAAACCATCAAGTCAAGAAGAGCTTGGAGTGAAGTATTTCAAGTCCTGAAAGAAAACAACTTTCAACCCAGATTGAGGTACCCTGCAAAACTATCTTTCAAAATTAATGGAGAAACAAGATACTTCCATGACAAAGACCAACTGAAGGAATTAATGACATCAAACCAACCCTAGAAAGAATACTGAAGGACATTCTAGAGAGAGAGAAAAATGACCACAGTTCCAGGAACAGTGGCAGAGGGGGATTGCCAAACAGGGAAAGCAATTGAATGGAAGCAAAAAGTAGGGAACCAATGGCAGGAAAATAGCAAGGCAGACAGCAGCCAGTGCATGTTGGCCATAACCATTAACGTAGATGGCCTCAATTTACCCATAAAAAGAAACACAGGCAGAGTGGATCAATAAACAAGATCCCTCAATACGCAGTATACAAGAAACATTTAATCAAAAGGAAATTCATAGACTGAAAGTCAAAAGAGAGAAAACAATGCTCCAGATGATATGGAACCAGAAAAAAGCAGTGGTAGCTTGCCCATCAACTGCAGAATGGGTAAGAAAGATATGGTATTTTTATACGATGAAAAGCTACTCAGCTATAAAGGATAACCTCAAGACTCTTGTAGGTAAATGAATGCAACTTCAGATCATGCTCATTGGTGAAATGGTTCGGGCTCATAAGGGTGAACATCATGTTGTCTCCCTAGTATAAAAAACTGAAGGAGTTATTGAGATCCAAAATGTACAATAGATATTGTGAAAGTGACAGGGGAGGAAACATCTAAAAAGGGAAGGTGGCAGCCATTGTTAATTTCCTATTACCTGGTTTTGAAGCCCTGTATATATTGTTCTGTTTTGTTTGCTTTTATTGTTTTGTTTTGTTTGATTTTATTTTATCTGATGGTATGGGCAGCTGTTTCAAAGATAATAAGATATATTATGGTAGTCATTGTTGATTTCCTATTATCTTGTTTTGAAGCCCTGTACTGCTTTCATTATTTGGTTTTGAATGATTTTATTCTGTTTTGTTTTATTTGACTTTATTATCTCTGATGGTGCCAGTAGCTACTTTGAAGATAACAAGAGACATTATGGTAGCCATTGTTGATTTCCTATTATTTTGTTTTGAAGTCCTGTATCACATTCACTGTTTTGTTTTGACTGAATCTATGGTTTTATTTTGATGGCTTTATTCTCCTCAAAATAAAAAAAACTGGAAAATAAAAGGCCAGGAAAGCAAAGCACATGCACAATCAACATAAGTGACAGGTGTATATGGAATGTGCTTTTGTCATGTGTGAAAACTGCCTTTGGGGTGATAATTGAAATAAAGATTTTTTTTGTAGAGTGCAACTGGTATTTTCATTATAGTTCATATAAGAAATTATTTCTGTTTTTCTTTGTTAGACTTTGTACACCAAAAAACCAGTAGATGTTGAAAATTTTAATTTTTTGTAATTACTCAATAAATATTAATAATGCAATATTTTACTTTAGTGAGTTTTTTCTGTTAAGCATGCATTGTTTAATATAATAATCATAAAATTAAAATTAAAAATTCATGAATAGAAATATCCTAAAGAATAAACATGAGTTTGATACACCTATGTTCATGGACCTTTATGATAAAAAATGTGCTATCCTCTGAGGGTTTAAGACAGGTTTGGCTATGTAGCCCAGGATGCCCTCAAACTCAGGATTCTCCTCTCTCAGCCTCCTGAGTGCTGAAATTACAGGCATGCACTATCATGCTTGACTTGTGATCTCCTTTGTACACAAATAAAACCACAGATCAAAGTGGTTTCCAAAATTTCAAAGGCCAAGCAGCATCGAGGTTTACGAGTCAACAGGATCTAAGAATGGTTTCTGAGCTCCTCTGGCTGGGATCCAGACTAGGAGTGATTTTATGAAACATTACTTAGAACATGGCCTTTCACTCTTCAAAACCACCCCTAAGTTCCTCCTATGACCAGGAAGGAGGCCCTCTCTGTGATGGCCCCTGCCTGCTGCTATGATTCACCTCTCCCACTGCCCCTGGCTCAGTCTCTTTAGCCGGAGGCGTTACTCAGGTTCATGTGGCCCAGTTCCTCACTTCATTCAGATTACCTCAAATGGCATCTACTCAGACCTTCCCCCAACAAAACAGGAACTTCTGCTTCTCTCAATTCCCTACTTTGATTTCCTCAGATCACTTAACTCGATCTAACGTTTTATTTACACACATGTTTATTTTCTCCTTGTTAGAACGTAAGCTTCGTGAAGGCAGAAATGGTACACAGACTTTGAGACAGAGGTTCATTACACCAGCAAGCAGGAAGATTGATAGCTAGGATCACACTAAAACCAAGGCTCTGCTTCTTACACAGGGTGGCTTTAAAGGAGGAATAGTTTTTCTAAACTTTCCTTTCCAGAGCACCTTATGTAGTAGTGAATCAAAATGCTATTTTGGGAGCCCATGAAATTAGACTTCCGAATAAAATATTTTTTCAGGTTCTTAAGAGAGTTATATGAGAAAGTTATTAATGTACTTAGTACAATAATAGGCTCATAGTAGTATTCACTAAGTAGCTTTTATTATTTTTATTTATTTTATTTTATTTTTGAGTTGTGCTAAGGATCAAGCCCAGGGCCTCACTCTTGCTAGGCAAGTGCTCCACCATGGAGTTACATCCCCAGCCCTATTCTTTATCTGTTAAATGGAGACAGTGCCTAATTACCACCCCGGACTATAAAGTTCTTACTAGATTTCATGTGAAAGCTATAGGCTGGGCCTCTTATGTTAACTTTCTCTTATATTTTTCATTTTAGGAGCCAAGAACGTTAGTTTCTCAAAACGAGTTTTATTGTTTTTTATGAAAGCCGGGCGATACCGTCCTTCAATTGATTCATTTTAAGAACCACGGGCATTCTTTGAAAAGCGTCCTCTTGACTTTTCTCTTGTCTGGGGCCGCAGGTGTCAAGCTTTAGGGGTTATTTTCATTTGGAAACCTCTGCACCGCACCAGACTGGGAAGCCCTGCAGAAGGAAACACCCCACCACGCCCAGAGTGGGTCAGCCAGCTAGCTCACTCGGCGTGACCGGCCAATCAGAAGAAGTTTGGCCCTCTACAGTTTCCGTCCTCTCACTAGGAGGCGCTGCGGCTGCGGGGTTTGTAGTGGGCCGGACAGTTGGACTGTCGGCTGAGGCTTGTGACCATGGAGTGGGGCTCTGAGTCTGGGGCTGTGAGGCGGCACCGCGTCGGAACTGAGCGCCAGGGAGAATTGGCGGCCACGACACAACCGGAGAGGGAGGCGCCGGCGCACGAGCCCCCGGTGGACGCGCGTGGCAGTGGCACAAGGACGCGGAAAAGGAGCCAGGCGGGCGGCGGCGGCGCGAGCCGGAGCGCGGGGAGCGGGCTGTCCGAGGCGCGCGCCGCGCTGGGGCTCGCGCTCTATCTGCTCGTGCTCTGGGCGCTCGTGCAGCTTTCGCTGCGGCAGCTCGTGCTGCGCCGGCCTGCTGGGCACCGCGGCGAGTTTGACGCGCGCCAGGCAAGGTACCGGCCGGGCGCAGCTCCGCGTCCCTCCGCCGCCCCGGGGCGCCGGGCCCCCGCGTTTCCGAGTGCACAAGGGGTGGCCTTGCGCGGCCTTCTGGGGTGCGAACTGCAGAGAGAGGGGTTGGCTGGTGCCCAGGTTAGGTCCAGGGCCAGACCGGGGGTGGCCAGTTGGATTAAGCCGGCTTGTTCACCTTTTTTCTGCCCTGCCGGCAGGTGCTTTGGTTATTAGTCATCCCCCCACCCCAGATCACTTTGCAATTTGTTACCTTGGTTAGCACTCCTTTTCCTTTGAAATGAAGCAGAGTGAAATATGTGTGCCTAAATTAATTTGTTTTGGTGGGGAATGTTAGGGCAGGTTGTTGGAAAGTGTAGTGTTCAAACTTTCTGGGGCTTATAGTCCCCAAATCTGAAAGCTGTGGCATTTGTCTTTGCGGGACCACCCGTTTAATTTTGCGCACACACAGTTCCGCTTATTAAATTGTCTGAGGGCTCCTTAGATTAGTGATTGTGTAAGATTTGACTTCTTTTTTTTTTCCTTTTTGAGACAGGGTTTCATTATGCCATTCAGGCTGGCCTTGAACTCAGTTTGTAGCCTAGGCCGTCCTCGAACTTGCAGTGATCTTCCTGCCTCAGTCTCGATAGTGCTGGGATTACAGGCATGTGCCTTTTTAAAAGACATTTTGCTGGGGAAGGTGATTAAGTCAAAGATGCCGTTTTAAAGTTTGTGGAATTGCAAGGTACCAGAGTTTCAACCACCATTGTGTTTTAACTTTCTCTTTCAAAGAAAATGCTGAAAGTCTGTTTTCCTAAGGACTTTGTGGACTTTGTCCCCTTTTTTCTTCACTTGTAGTTATCAGACATAAATTTTTTTGTTTGTTTGTTTGCTTGACTTTTGTTTTCATTAGGGCTACTGTTGGTTTTGGTGTGAATTGAAGTTATTAGGTCCTGTGTGCACAGCAGGAAGATGAGTCCATTCTTTACTATCAGAAATTTTTATGTCTTTTAACTACAAGTGAAGAAAAAAGGGGACACAGTCCACAAAGTCCTCAGGAAAATAACTTTCAGGAGTTACACATTTTGCATATACTGTAACCCCTAGTCATTAGATTGATTTGATAAGGGTTATTAAGAAATTGGGAGTGAGATGGGTGGAGAAAATTTTGAAGGCGTTAACTCCTGGGAGGCAAAATGTTGTAACTACACATGGTTTTCTCAGGGTATCTGAAATAATTAAAGACATACTTTTTTATATGAGAAGTCGAAGAGCTAAGTTTTTTGGAAGAGGAAGAAGTGTATAGTAGAGAAGTTACTCTGTGCTAAGTGTTACTTTAAATCCACAAATCTTTGTCATCATCATTCTTTTGGTTGCTTTCAGGGATTATCTTGAACATATAACAGCCATTGGCCCTAGGACTACCGGAAGTCCAGAAAATGAAATTCTGACGGTGCAGTACCTTTTGGAACAGATTAAACTCATTGAAGTTCAAAGCAGCAGCCTTCACAAGATTTCAGTAGATGTACAGCGGCCCACAGGCTCCTTTAGCATTGACTTCTTGGGAGGTTTTACAAGCTACTATGACAATGTTACCAATGTTGTGGTAAAGCTGGAACCCAGAGATGGAGCCCAGCATGCTATCCTGGCTAACTGTCATTTTGATTCAGTTCCAAGTTCACCAGGTTTGTGTGCTTTGCAGTCGTTGTAAGTCATTGCAATGCAGAAAATTTATTAACATAACTTCAAGCTCCTTGAGCAGTTTTGGGGAGCATTTTTGTGGTTAAACTTTTTTTCATTGTGTTGGAAGGCAGGAAAATTAGTATCAGTATAGAACCTAATCATTCATTATTCTCGTAAGTGCTTTACTATTATTATCGTTACTATTTTTTTGTCTTTTCGGGACAGAGTTTTACTATGCAGTTCAGGCTGACCTTGAACTCACTTTGTAGCTCAGGCTGTCCTTAAACTCAGAGCAATCCACCTGTCTCTGTCCTCTGAGTGCTGGGATTACAGGCATGTACCACCATGTCTGGCTCACATTATTATTATTATTTTTAGCATAATACTAGCAACCCAGTGACAGTACATGAAGCGTTTCTGATGTATTCTGATCAGTGTTACTGGGCAGTGTTCATGCCTATGTCTTAGAATCAGATTCTGGTGCTTCAAATGTTTATGTAGCTAATTGTTGTAATAGGCTTGGGAGGCACTGGGTAAGGGACAGTCTGACCTTAAGTGATGTATAGTTTGGAGGACATCACTTATAGTATTTTCTGTTGACCTGTGGAGGAAGAATTGTGGCCCACTGGGAGCGTGCCATATTGTTAGAGAGCTAATTAATTTAAATTCTTGGTGTGAAAAATACAGACAAAACAATACAGTACTTAATGTTTAGGACAGTGGCTAATAATCATAATTGTCATGAATGAGAATCCCCAAAATTACTTTCACTTGTAAGATTCCTCAGAAAATTGTTTTCAATAGTTAGGTAGGTAGGTGACAATAGAAAATAGCCTTTTAACAATGGTATTGTAGCATTTTATATATGAGATGGCATCTGGTTGTTTCCTCATTTGACACTGAACAAATTTAACTGATCACTCCTGATGAGAGGTAGAATTGGGATCAGATGCTGGATTTCCTGCCTTTGAAGTTCTTGCAGCTGGATTTGGAAGGAAGGAAGTTTTAGAGTTTAGCTAGTAATCTTTTCAGTTCTCATCTATGCAATGGAAATATGATGGTAATTTCCTAATAGTGTTGCTCAAAGGATTAAATATCCTAGAGCAGCACTTTTCAGGGAAAGTCTACCTTTTGTGTGTGTGTGTGTGTATTGATTTTAAATATTAATGCTTTTAGATTATTTGAATATATAGCATCTCCAGTATATCTACATAAAATATAGAATTTATTTGCTGGATAAAACAATTTAGATCAGAATTATCTTTAATTAAAAAGCTAGACAGTTACATTTTGACTGTACTTTGCTTTTTCAAAAGTTAATATGTGCACATTTGTTATATAAAAGCAGAAGTATCTTTGTTTATTCTGAGGAAACCAGTGGTGTTTATGTTCATTTCAAAGCAATAATAAAACAAATGTCACTCCACTTAATAGCTTCATTGTTATAATGCTCAAATTCTGGGAAAGTGCAAATAAATACCGTGGTTGCTGAAGAACAACTATGTAAGATGTGTAAATATCAGAAACCGATGTAGAGGAAGAAAAAATAATTTTCCTTCCATCCTTTGTAATTTTCAGAGAGCATTGACCCCTAAATTATGAAAAGATAGATTAATAAGAAGTTAACTGTATATATATCATGTCTACATGTGGGATATCCAGGAAAAATGAGTAAAATCTCAAGAGATGTATAGCATCTGGTTTATGTAGCTTCTTCAACAAAGAGTAATGTCCTTGGAGAAGTGACAAGAGAAATAAACAACTTTGAGTCTCTATGGGCATCAAGCTGTGAGACAGCAAATAGTAAACGAAGGCTAGATAGTAAAGTTTGTCATCTAGAGGATAGATTTCCTCTGATGCTATCTGTAGTCTAACAAGGGTCTGCAGTTGTCTTGGTGATCCATCTTTGTGCTTCCTGGTAGAGGGAGAAGAACAGACTGCTTTTCTTGTGCTACCTACTTTTCAGTTGCTTTTAACTCAAAATAATTCATAGTTTGGAGTGACTTTTATTATTATTATTTTTTGTTTGAGACCAGGTCTTGCTAGGTAGTTCAGGCTGCCCTTAAACTCACTGTGTAGCCCTGGCTGGCCTTGAATTTGCAGCAGTCCTCCTGTCTCAGCTTCCTGAGTGCTGGGATTACATGCAAGGCCAGGGTGTCACCCCAGCTAGGGGCGATATATTTTGCTACCTTTCATACATAGTACCAAATATTACAAATTGTTGGAGTCCATTAATTAAAAGATGGCATTCTTGTGAACCATTAGAACCTGTTTTTACATATAATTTTATAGGAACATCTAGATCAACAATCTCAAGGAAATTTCTGTAAATAGTAAGGTATTAAAAATAATCTTTTACATGTTCATCAGATAGGGTATCTCCCAAGTCCTTTTAGTGGATATCTGATTGAAGCATGAGTTCTCTGTTTCTTTTTCTTTGTGCGATGCTGGAGTTTGTCTCTTTTTGGGTTTTTTGAGATGGGATCACACTGTGTAGTTCAGGCTGGCTTTGAATTCATGGTGATTCTCTGGTCCTAGCCTTCCGAGTACTGGGATTACAGGTGTGCACCAACAGGCCTGGCTTGATGCTAGGGTTTGAACCTGGATCTTACGCTTATTAGCTAATTACTCTGTGCTGAGCTATACTCCCATCCCAATAACTATTGTTTTAAAAGTTCTCAATAGTGTATCTGGAACTCAAGAACTCATACCAGTTTTAAGTCATATTATCCACCGAAAGGCCTTAATTATCTTCTCGGGTCTGTTGTATTGTTCTCAGGGTCACTGATAGAAGAGACATTGGGTTATTTTGGGAGTGGCTTCAATTTCAGTGTTAGTTCTAAGTGGAAAGGGATGTTGGTTAATGACCCAACCTCTTTAAATACTGTAGTGTCCTCTTTCTTTCACTTTGTTAAAAGTTTTCGATCCTTCTCTAGTTCTCTTCTAAGCAGAACTGTTAATATAAGAAAAATAAATGGACAGTTTAATTTTTAAATTAATCCTATAAAGATAGATACCTTTCAGTTTCTTTTTTACTTTGAGTAAAGAAAAATTTTGTTTTTTACTTTCAAGTAACTCACAAAGTTTATATCATTTCGTTTCTGGAAAGTGGCACTATTTACTGTATATATCTTGCTTCATAGTAGATAACTCTTACTTTTGTTTCACTTTGACTAAAATATAATTCAGTAATCACCACTAAGACAATGTTTCTTATTGAACACAGTCTGGAATTTAACATAGTCTAAATAAGCATTTTATTTAGCTGCCTACAGGGCCTTCCCTCAGCTTACAAGGAGAAGGAAAAACAAACGCTGAATGCTGCCTCCCAGGTGCTGGTCACTGGGTGTATTTTATGTGATTCTTGCAGCAAACCTGTGAGTTGGATGATATTAGCTTGCTTTCTAGTCGGGGAAATAGTGAAGTAAAGCAACAGAGCTAAAGTTTATTTCTAAGTTTTTTTTTTTTTTTTTTAAGTACTGGGAATTGAATTCAGGGCCTTGTGCTTGCCAGGGAGGCGCTGTGCCACTGAGCTACTTCCCTGGCCCTTACTTCTAAGTCTTTCTTGCTCCGTAATCCCTACTGAACTCTGTAGTACCCTTACTCCAAATGCACATGCCCAGAAATACCATTGCCTGAGTTATGATAGTGTTTATTTTGAATCCTCTTTAAATGTATCGTGGAAAATTACAGATATATAGAAAATACTTTAAATGCATCTATCACTGAGGTTCAACTGTCCGTTCTTACTTCTTTTCTACCTTGGCCCTCCAGTTCCTTATTTTGAAGTAGATCTCAGCTGTATTGTTTCCTACGTAACTGTCTCAGTCTATATTGCTGAAAGATAAGCATCCTTTTGGACATGTTAACAATTCCTTGAGTTATTGTGCCTTAAAACCAAACATTCAAGTTGGGGATGAAGCCCAGTTGTAGAGTATTTTCCTAGCATGGGTTTGATCTCCAGCACTGTAAAACATCCTGAAAAACTTAATTCCAGAGTATCATCAAATAGCTAGTCAAGTCCTCTTCCTCTTGCAGTGCTTTTAAAAAATAAAGGCACTAGAAAAAAAATAAATAAAGGCACTATAGTCCTCTTTACATCTTAATTAACATTCAGAGTTTCTGAATTAAAGGGTAGGAGATATGACTAAGTTCTCTGCTGGTGCAGTGCAGGACTTAAGGACACAACTTTGGTCATTATTGTCCTTTCCTGTGTATTACTAGATAGTTGTATTCTTTGTACTTTTTCATCACATGATTCCCTTGGAAAAACATTAAAAGATACTATACTGTCAAAACTGACCTTCTGTAGATGTGAAATTGTTTGCAATATGATTTTTATAGGAAAGCAAACAAGGGAGTGGGGATGGGAAATGTGCACCTGAAGTGTTTATTACAGAGGATATTAATAAGGATAAAGAATGACACAGATGACCTTTGGGTGCTGAGAATACCAGTACTTAGTATGATTTTATGTCTCACTTGCTTGATTTGTTCAGGAGATACTGAGTATCTTCAGTGAGCCAGGCATAGTTCTAGGCATTAATTGTAAGTCAGTGAGCAAACCAGACAAAGATCTTTGTGGCCGGGGGGATCTTTGTGAGGCTTATCACTGGTAGGTGTAATTGTCACCTGGTGATGACAGCTGTGTTACTAGTCATGTAGCTGTTGTGATGCTTCTCTGAGGAGACACTACCATTCGTAGCCATAATGGTTCATAATGTAATGGTTTTGAAATCTGGGAAGCAAATATGTTTTCTCTGATTTGAAGGTGCCAGTGATGATGCAGTTAGTTGTTCAGTGATGCTGGAAGTCCTTCGAGTCTTGTCAACATCTTCAGAAGCTTTGCAGCATGCTGTGATATTTCTCTTCAATGGTGCTGAGGAAAATGTCTTACAAGTGAGATTTTACTATTCCGAGTACTGGGCTTGATTAATAAGGATAATAGCTAACACTCATTTTTATTCATGTGAGTAGTATCAAAATTATATGCAAAGAAGTATTTTAACTTGCAGTGTTTTAAAAATCCGTTTATGTAGACATGTTCAATATTTGTAAAACTCAACTTGGAGCAAGTCATCCTGTGAGTGGCCATGTGATTTTTTTTTTCCCCTTTTTTTGTGGCACTGGGAATTGAATGTAGGCCTTTTGCACCGAGTTGTAGCCCAGATCTTTTTAAAAACTGTTAAATTTTGAGACAGGGCCTCCCTAAGTCACTGAATTGTCTAGGCTGGACTTGACGTTGCCAGTCCTACCTTGGCCTGCCTGAGTGCTGGGATGATAGGCGTGCACCACAGCTGGCTTCCTCCAATTTTCTTTGACCCTGTTCTTTCAGAGAAGTTTTTAAGCAGGCACACAGTATGAATGCCCAGCCGTATGGGTTGTGTCTTCTTTTCTCTGCTTCTGTTCTCTTTGCTCTTTCTTTTGCACAGCCTCACACTTACCAAGAATACTGTTTAGCACCACTCATAGTAATCAGGCTGCCTCTGTGATAGATAACTTTTCATCAAGCAGCCTGCATCTGATTATTATGTATAGAGATACAAACATCTTTGAGAAATTATTTTGTTTTCATATTATTTTTCTCATATCAGAAACTTAAAGATTGTTTCTCTCTTTCTCTTTAAGGCCAGTCATGGTTTCATTACTCAGCATCCATGGGCCAGCTTGATTCGTGCATTTATTAACCTGGAGGCAGCAGGTGTAGGAGGGAAAGAACTTGTGTTCCAAACAGGTACGTGAGATTGTGCCTTGTATGTTTTAATGCAATTCTGGTTTTTATGAAAGTGGAAAGTATCTGAACTTTAATCACTTTAACTAGCAATCTCTTGCATGAGCACTCTTTTTAAGGCAGGAAGTGGTTTCAGTTTGTTTTTGTTAAATTTTTTACTAATATTAATAGCATGTAATACTTGTATGGTGCTTATTGTGTGCCAAGTGTTATTGAAAACATCTTGTATAAGAATCAAGATATATCATGTACAGGTGCAAATTCCCTATGATGAATGTGATCATTGTGTATATCTAAAATGTACCAATAAACTTTAATTAAAAAAAAGTCGTGTGTGTGTGTGTGTGTGTGTGTGCGTGTGACGTTTCCCCTACTCTCCACCATATTGCGGATTGAACCTTTGCACTGAGCCATATCCCTAGCCCTTTATTTTTACTTTGAGATAGGATCTCACTGAGTTGCCCAGGATGGGCTGGAACTTGTAACCTTCTATCTCAGCCTTCTACAGTTGCTGGCATAACAGGCACCTACCATAATGCGCAGCTCATGTAGTAAGTACTGGTATTACTCCGGTTTTATAGATGAGGAATTTGAGGTCAGAGAGTATGACTTACTGAAGGTTTCACAATTGGTAAATGGCAGAATAGGATTTGAATGTAGGCAGGTTCAGAGAGTTTACCCTTAACCACTAGCCAGCTTGTCATATAGGTAAGTGAACATTCAACTTTTCTAAGGATAACAAGATAAAATTGAAAAAAAAATAATGTGGAGTATTGTCATCTTATTAGAATTCAAAGCTCATAGATTTGTTTAGTCAGGCCTACTAATATCTGACATTGAAGTTTCATGCCATTTCCCTGCTCTGTTAGAAATTTGGGTAATGTATTTTATTCATATATATATTATTTGCCAGAAGATTTAATATTGACAAGTATGTTGAGTGAGGTGGGGTAGGGGAAGTAAATAATGTGATATGGGAATTTGTAGCACTGTTGAAAGACATGTATTTAAGTTATTAAGTTATGCTAAATACGTTTTCATAACCTAAAGAGTACTATAATTAAAGAATTTTCATCCAACTTATTTTAAATAATTTTTATCCTTCAAATAGATGTGTATTTTACTTCTACTAAACCTTTGGGAATCTTGAGGTCATAAGGTCAGAAGCAGCAAGGTTCTGCTTGCTTTCCAGCTATCAAACCTTTCTACTTCATCTGATGAAGTTGAACTCTACAGGAACAAGTAGCTATTACATTTTTGTCCATTTCTTCTATTTCTTGGACATCACTGAAGATAGGAACATGTGCAGCTACCACCAAATAAAAAAGCAGCAGCATAAAATTCTGTAAGAAGACACTTGAGTTTTTCTTTGCGTTTGTGAAAATCTGAGATCCACAGGGGCAGCAGTGTGTCAGAAGTACTCAGTTGCTTTATATTCTCAATTTATTGTCTCAGCATCCTGTTTTCATACTCTCACTCCCCAGAAGTAATCCAGTTTGATGTGCTAGTCTGTACCTTTCTTGATTTTTTTTCTGTGTATACGAATTAATGTATTCTACATATGTATAGTCAAGAGAGGTGAAAACACACGTACCTAGGTTTCAGCTCCAGGCTTAAGTCAGTTCCTTTATTTACATTTATTGAGTACTTATTTGTGCTAGGTCTGACAAGGTCTTTACTCTTTACTAAATGTATGTAGTTTTAGAAAAAATTGTACAGCTACATAAATTTTAGAAATAATTGTATTTTGAAGGATATAAACAAATTTAATAACAGTCACAGCTAGATGATGGATATTTGTTGGTGGAACTGAGTGTCAAAGGAGGGTGAAATGTAAGATAACAATTCAAGCTGTCCTTCGTTTCATAAAGTTAACATTAGAATTGGCATTACTGCTTTACTTCGCTGTAGTTTTCTGTATTGAGTTTAAAGTTTCTTTAGTACATGTATTACTTTAATAAAGCAAAAGCCAGACTTGGGAGTCATTGGCAGCATATATAAAATTTAAATGTTTTATTCATTTAAAAAATTCCCGTATTTCAAAATTAATTTTTTGTTTTTGTAGGTCATCCTGCAAAAGGTTTGGAGAGAATGTCTGTACCCTTTCTCTCAGTTGGCTGTTTTTTTTTTTTTTTCTTTTTGCGGCACCGGGGATTGTTTTTTTTTTTTTTTTT
>RJWM01008152.1:0-74487 GCA_004363535.1 Dasyprocta punctata | reverse complement strand
GCAGGCCCCTGGAAGGCTGTCTTACTTGTGTCCTGGTTGGAGGTGCTCAGGCCCAGCTGGGCGGGCTCCCAAGAAGACCATTCCTTTCTCCTCCTGGGGTCCACACCAGTCGCACAGGCCCCTGGAAGGCTGTCTTGTGTCCTGGTTGGAGGTGCTCAGGCCTGGCTGGGTGGGCTCCCCAGCACTTCTTAAACCTTGACATGACTAGAATCTTCCTGGAGATCTTGTTAAATTATAAATTTCTAGGCTTTTGGGGGTGGTGACTGAAAACCTGCATTTCTTTTTATTTTTTTTTTTTTTATTTTTTATTTATTTTTTTTTTTTGCGGCACCGGGGATTGAACTCACAACCTCGCGCCTGTCAGGGCAGGCGCTTAAGGCAATGAGCCAAACTCCCAGCCCTGGTTTTTTTGAGGCAGGGTCGCACTATGTAGCTCAGGCCGGTCTTACACTCGCGTTGTAGCCCAAGCCGGCCTCGAACTCACAACGCTCCGCCTACCTCAGCCTCCCGAGTGCTGGGATTAAAGGCGTGCGCCACCACGCCCGGCTTGCATTTCTTTTTAAAAAGTATGTTTTTTACCATGTACGAATTACACAGTTAATGGTTTTCGCTGTATCACTTTCATAATTCCACAGATCTTGCATTGGTTATGTGAGCCTCCCTTTTACCCTTTGAGAATCTGTTTCTAACAGGCTCCTAGGTGATGTGGACGCTGGTGGCAGGGGACCTATTTTGCTAACCACTGCACTGAAGGTGGCGGCCTCCAGGACCAAAAAAGTATTAACAGGGAAGCAGGAGGCCTTGGGGAGGTTGTCTTTGTTTCTTGAGCTTATGGCCTTTCTCCAAGCTTTTAAGAGCATGCCTATGGTATCACAGCACAAAGATGGTTGTGGTTTTTAATGCTATGAACACCAGTGCTCAAAATTTTCCAGCTGACAGGTTCTTCACTTCTTTGAACTTATTTCATCCTTGCATCAGATCTATAAATTAGTCTGGGAGAAAATTATGACCTGCTTTCCAAAAGAGAAGGAGGTATAGGGAGCTCTGAGAGCCAGGCCAAATGAGCAACCTTCATGGGCCTCAGGGCTGTGACCCACTCCCACTTTGTAGATGGACATGCGGAGGCATGGGCAGGCTCAGGAACTTTCCAAAAGCCAGGGCAGCTCCATACAGACAGGCATAGTTACAGAGAAATACACTCTGGGCTTCTGGTCAGGAACACAGCCCTTCTGTCTCATGGTTCCGTATCTCACTTCTTCACCGTGTCATTTCTCCACAGCAGAAAGAATGCCGTCCTTCTGTCTGTATGTCTGTGTCTGCCTCACCCTCATGGTAGGCTAACGAAAAGTCCATTTTAATTTCCATGCAGACCACTATTCAGCCTTTTGTTTTGACTTTAGAGGTGAAAGGAGGTGACAAGAGGGTGAATGATGACGGACGCTGCCCCAAGGCCCCGACAGACCCAGGAGACCTTTCTGTGTTGTCCTTCTGTTCTGAGCACATCTCCCTCCTCTTCTTTGACTCTCTAGAGAACTAGAACTGGCTCTAATCTCCTAAAGACTCTGTTTGAAAAAAAATATTAAGGCAAGCAATCCATTCCTCAATTCCAACTTCTCTTGTCTCAGTTTCAACCCTCGTCCATCTACGCTCCCATCCCTATCACACACGTGCACACACACATGCACACATGTGCATCCACACACACACACACACATCAAACTCCAACCAAAGAACTTGACTTCTCTCATCAGACACTTCTGATTTCTCTCATCTCAACTCTCAGAAACGCTGGCCCTGGATGTCTCCTACCCACCCAGGCTCTGGTCTCTGCTTATCTGCAAGCAGTGGCCCTGTGAGGCCCAGCTGGTGGGAGGGGTCGCTGGGCCGCCAACCCGGAAAGGGGAGCCTGGTGCTGTGCATCAGGCCTACTTTGTGCTGAAACTGTTGGCGACCTTTGCTCCTCCTCACTGGACCTGTTCCCTCATCTGTGAAATGGGGAGGGGTTGAGTAGATGACCTCCACGGCATCTTTAAATGTCAATATTTTATGATTCAAAGTAGGATGTTGATAAGGAAAAAAAATTCAAATTTATCACCTACGGTATGCTGGGGACATATAATTAGCTAATTACAAGTTACTTTTCTTGTGCCAGGCACCGTGCTAATCATTTTCATGAGTTGTTATCTGTATTATTTTATTTAAGACTCACAGAAATCTTCTGACTTGGGAATTATTATACTTCCATTTTTCAGATGTGAAAACTGAAAGAACTAAAGTAGATGTTCAGTTAAGTAGGACTAAAGTAGATTTTCAATGGCTTCTTACAGCCGAAGGAACATTGGCCTGTCCTCAGGGCCATCCTCCCACCTCGACTCGCCCTGCCACATTCCTGGGAGCTGGAACCTTGTGAATTTGGCCTCTCTGAGTGAGTCCTGCTCTATCTTTACACAGTTCTGGGTATGAGAACGTGCTTCTCCACAGGGAGCTCAGATCTGTTCCTCTGTAATTTCTGCTTATCTGTGTGGGGAAAAGAACACCGGGCTGAGAGTCAGAGGGCCTGGACTGGGTCCCTGCCCTTTACCTAAAAGCACAGAGCTACACACAAGTGGCTCCTCAGGACCTGAGTTTTCTCAGTTGAAATTGAAGGGATTGGATGAGATAAACTCTGGGTCTTTTTTGGTTTAAGACATGTTAGTTATATAATTCAGAACAGTGTGTGTAACATGCACATATCGGATTATAATGATGGAAACAGTGAAGGAGTGATATTGCGTTCCAAGAAATAGATCTGTTGCTGCCAATATGTCTGTGAGGATGGTGAACCTGCCAGTTGAGAAGGTTCCAGAAGGTTCTCAGAAACAGAATTCTCATCTTGTCTTAAAACCAAATCCTCCATCTCTCTCCCTCCTTCCCCCTCTCTTTTCTTCTCTTTCCTTTTTCTCTCTTCTCTGTTTTTCTCTTTCTTTTTCTCTCCCTCTTTTCTTTCCATTTCAAGGCACAAGTAACATTTTACTCTCCTGTTTTGTTTTTGTTTTTTGTGGTTTTTTGAGACAGGGCCTTACTATGCAGTTTGGGCTCAACTTGGGCTCACTTTGTAGCCCAGGCTGGTCTTGAACTTGCAATGATCCTCCTGCATCAGTCTCCCGAGTACTGGGATTACAGTAATGTACCACCACACCCAGCAATATTTTACTCTCCTAATTGGAGTAAAAGATGACATCTCTTGTGATGCACTTCTCATAATACATTCAACATACAGAATTCATGTCTTTTCAGAAATAAGGGCAAAACCATAGAGACAATCCAGGGTGGTTTGGAGACCTTCCAATTTTGGCTGCTAAATTCCTGGCCCTCAAGACAGGTATTTTTAATTAGGAGGTCTCTGCATACACTTTCAGGGAGACTTGGAAGTAATGCTCATGTGTATGCTTGGTGTGTGACTGTGTGTTTTCCTGGAGGAAGGAGTCTGTGAGAGAAAAGAGCAGCTCTTGCTTTGGAGGTCAGCCTCAGAGTCTCTAGGAGCTGACCTATTGCTGAGAGTTGAGCTATATGGTGTTGGTGACTGATGTCACAGAAACCCAACATCAGATAAGTTGGATCAAGACAAAACAAACAAACAAAGACTACTCCATAATGATGTTTGATCAGGGATAGCCAGACCCAAGCCTCTCTCCATGAGTCAGCACCATTTATGGACTGTGAGGGAGAGAACCAGGCCTCACCAGGAAGTGATCCCTGCCAGGAAACCATATCATTTTCATTGTTTTGTTGGGTTGGGTTTTATTCTCTTTTATTTTATTTGATTTAGTTAAATCTGACGGCATGAGCAGTTTTTTAAAAGATAACAAGGTATATTATGGTAGCCATTTTAATTACTATTGGCTTGTCTGGAAGTCCTTTACTGCATTCATTGTTTTGTTTTTATTATTTCTTTTCTATTCTGTTCTGTCCAATTTTTACTATGTCTGAAGGTATCTGCAGCTATTCTGAAGAGAACAAAAAGCATACAGTAACTATTGTTGGTTTCATAAGGTCTTAAAGGCCTGTATCTCTTACACTGGTTTGTTTTGATTGGTTTTATTCTGTTTTATTTAAAAAATTTTAAAAAACTCTTGAAATGAAAAAAAATCATGTTTGATCACAGAATAAAAATAAGGACATTGTTAAAACCACAAAAATAATCACACATCCCCCTTTCCTAGCAAATGTGACTACTGCTTCCTTTCTCCCAGATAGAAAACAATCAAGTTGCACCACTGTAGGATCAATCAACTCCTCTACTTCTTAACAGCATCCAATTCAGAGCAAAGGCCCACTGCTTTGAATGTTCCTCAAAATAATTTACCACAAGCCCAAATTCTATGTCTTTTCTAATACCCTCTTACTTAGAAGACACATGGTCCCAGTGGTGTATGGTCTCTGTCTTGTAGTTGCAATCAATAAAATTAACTTTGTTCCTGGTTATCCTGACTGAGGGAATTGACGAGTCTATAGGTTTCATTACAGTCTGAAAAGGGTCTGAATGTAAATGGAGAAAAATCCCACACCCATGCAGACTAGTCCCTCTTTAAATTAATTACCAGAAACCTCAAGTGAACCTTTAACTGACAGGCAATTATATTACCAGTCCTTAGTCCATTCAGCTTCTGTCTCTTCTAGACAATGGTCTCACCTCTGCCGCCTTCCCTTATGCTCCCAATCTCTCCCATCTCCGGTGGGCATCTTCCTCTCTGAGAAAGGAACTCCCAGGCTCTCCAGCACATCTGCCCACCTACCAGTATGTGCCCCATACTCTCACCCGCCGGCCTATGGCCATGGATCAAGGCTGGGAACATCCAGCCTGCCCTATCTATGTGTATTCCTTTATGCACTATCTACAGCATTGTTTGTGCTACAGTGAGACAGTGGTGCAGTGGTAACATAGACCATCTGACCTCTAAAGTCTAAACTGTTTACAGATATTTTAATGCACGGCCCTTTATAGAAGTACGCCAACCCCTGGCACAGACGAGTTGGCAATACCCTTATTAAAGTTCAGCCTCCATTTCTACTCCAGATCTCACCTATTCTAGCCTCCTCCAAGACATTCCTCCAGCAAAATTCCTTTCTTTCCTTGCAATGCCAATCATTTATTCTACTGGATCACCCCTTCCACATATAAATGTGTTATTTCTTCCATCTTAACCTTTTCTTCATTCTATTTTCCCAACCCATTTCTTTGCTCCCTTCCATAGTAAAATTTCTTGAAAGGATTGTACTTATTGCCTCTAAATCTTTTCTCCATTCGCTTTAAAATTCACTTCGCTTAGGCTTGTATTTCACTCCTTCACCTAAAGTGCTTTTGTCAAAGTCACTGGCACCCAATAGCCACATCTTCATCTTCATTCAGCAGAATTTGATACAATTCAACCCTCTTACCCCTAAAAGCCCATGTTTTACTTGCCTTGAAGGATACCCGACTCTCCTAGTTTGTCTCCTCACTCAATAGGTCCTCCATCTATTTTCTCCAATGAGTTAATATTGGGATGCTCCAAAGGTATATCCTTGGTCATTTTTCACCCTCCTTTCTCTATATTTACATCTTTAGTGGGCTTATCCAGCCTAATGGTTTCACTACATCAATGACTTTCAGATTTGTATTTTTAGCTTGGACCTCTCTCTTCAACTCAAAACTACATAACCAGTTGCCTCTGGATTTCTTCACTTGAATGTGTTATAAATCTTTCCTAAAACACAACACACCCAAACTGGAGTGCCTCTGCCTCCCTGCAACCTGCTCCATCTGTAGCCTTCCTTTGTCAATGGCACCTCCATTCTTCCAATGGTTCCAGTCAAAAGTTTTGGTATCATCTCAACTCTTTGTTTTGTATTTATTTCCAGCAGGTCAGAGAATCCAGGTGAATCTATTTTTAAAACATATCCAGCATTCAGTGACTTTTCAGTATTAGCTATGCTACCACTCTGCCTGAGGCACTGTTGTGCCTTGCCTGGTTCATTATAGTAGTCTCCTAATAGGTCTCTTTACTTAAACTGTTCTTGCCTTATTTCAACATAGTAGTTAAGACAACCCTTTGATAAGGTTGATTGCAGTTTTTAAATAGTGAAACTATGCTACTCCTCTGTCCAAAACCTTGCAGTGAATTCTACTTCCTCTGCACCTGTTCTCTAGCTGCTTTGCTTTCTCTGTGGGACACCAGCATGCTCCTGCTTTAGGCATGGGCCTCGCCTGCAACACTCGGCCTAGCTAGCCACATGGCTCACTCTTTCATATCCTTCCACATCTGCTCAAACCTCACCTTCCCACTGAAGTCCACCCTGACCTGACCATCTTGTTTAAAACTGCAAACCCTCCCCTGACCATTCATATTCCCCCATTAGATCTTATGGCCTTTTAACATTCAAGATCAAATCCCTAGTTATTCTATTTACTATTCACTGTGTGTAGTGGTTGATTGATTGTGTGTCAGCTTGAGAAGTTTAGAAGCTTAACTAAATTGGCTCAGCAATTCTACACCCTAGAGTATAGAGGACCTGCCCTAGGGCAGCTGGTTGCCTGGACAGTATAAAGGGGACATGAGAAAGGACAGACTTGCTTCTGTTCTTTGGAGGAGCTCCAGTGTTTGCCTTCAGCTTGGATGTCATCTCCTGGCTTTTAGCACAGACTCTTTGGCTTCTGCCTTGGATCCTTCAGTCTTCCATTGCTGACCCATTGACTTCCTGATACAGACTTTCATGGAACACTGCAGTGAGCTCCAGACCTTAGATTGAAACCTTCCATTTCCAGTGTGCAGACACCCTGTGCAATCTCTTCCTCATCTAACTGTGGCTGACGGTTGTAAGCCAATCTTGTAATTTGTTATACATTTGTATATTTTGGGTTATATCTGTTTCTCTAGTAAAACACTGACTGAGAGGAGGTGATCCCACCTGGAAACCACGCCATGCATGGACCCAAGACTCTCTCTGTGAGTCAGCACCATTAGCAGACTGCAGAAGGAGAGAACAAGGCCTCACCAGGAAGTGATCCCTACCTGGAAACCATATCATTTTCATTGTTGGGTTAGGTTTTATTCTCTTTTGTTTTGTTTGATTATGTTAAATCTGATGGCATGAACAGCTATTTAAAAGATAGCAAGACATATTATGGTAGCCATTTTGGATTTACTACTAGCTTGTTTTGAAGTCCTTTACTGCATTCATTGTTTTATTCTTATTGTTTCTTTTCTATTCTGTTCTGTCCAATTTTTACTATGTCTGAAGGTATCTGCAGCTATTCTGAAGACAACAAAAGGCATTATGGTAACTATTGTTGATTTTGTAAGGTTTTGAAGTTCTGTATCACTTATACTGGTTTATTTTGATTGATTTTATTCTGTTTTATTTTCCTTGGTTTTATCTTCTTTAAAACAAAACAAAACAAAACAAAACAAAACAAAACGAAACAAAGCCCTGACTGATACACTGTATTTCTCCCTAGTTGGAATCTAAATTTTACAAAGGCAGGGATCTTGGTACCAGTCACCTGGAAACGGGCTTGGTCTACATTTATCAATCAACATATTTACTGAATGTTGCTGAATAAGTACCACAGGGTTAGAAAGAGGGACTGAATGACTGTGGTCCAGAATCCTTCACTGAGAAACAGGAAGTGAGGTTGCCTTCCTCAGCTGTGGTTCATAGTCACTAACTCCACATATTTTCCTAGTATAGAATTTTTTTTTCAACTATTTGGATGTCAACGTGAGTTTTTGCTCAGAGGGTAATCTATAGTATTTATTTACTTGATACTTTTCCTTAAATAGACTTCATGTCTGATCAATAAATTTATTTTAAAAGAAAATTTTATATCATGGCATTGCTGCGCTTGTTCAATTTTCCTAATAAATATTAAAATAAACATATAGCTGTTAAACATAAAGCTATTAAACATAAAGCTATCAAATCTATAGCCATTAGATTACACAGAGAGCTATCACATGAACATACAGCTATAAAACATTCATGTGTAATTCCTAAGATAATGTTGACTGTGCTCAGTGGTAACCTGCCTATGCTTTCCTCTCCACCAGAAAGGCCTTCCTGCCCCTCTGCCTCCCCCAAGTCCATCTTTCTCCAGGAAGTCTTGGAAGCTCATCCAGCTGCCCTCTCTGAGCATCCCTCACACTTGCGGACAGAAATGCATAACCCAACGTTCAGATGCTTACAAACATTTGGTTTTACTTTATGTTTCATACCACAAGATTATAAAATATCTTTTTAGAGCTATAGTAAAGAGTTGTAAGAATATTCAACTCTACTGTTTTAAAGGCCATCAAAGAGATTAAGGGACTTCTCCCAAATCGTTGCCAATTAAGGGGCAAAGCTAAATCTAGAACTTGAGTCTTCTGATTCATCACACTCAATGGGGAATCCACATGCTTACTGGGGCCCTATACTGTGCTTGGCATTGGAGCTAAGGGTGAATTAGTGTCAGATTTCATCCACAGAGAGCTTACAGTATACTCAGGAAGCCGCACACTATGTGAATGATTCTATATGATGAAGAAAATCATGGCAGGGCACAAATGAGTTGAACTGTGACATTGAATAGAAGCCAGCCTAGTGTGCAGGGTCATCAAACCTGACTCAGGAAGTAGGCCCAGGAGTCAGCCGAGGAGGACCTGGGAGAGGTTTTGAATAGTGCCAGACCTGCTTTTGTCCTGGCAACTCAGCCGGTTTAATGAGACCACTGTGGCCTGTCCTATTTGTCACCATACTCAGAGGGTAGACAGCTAAGCAGCTCAGAGACTCTCTCACTTCAGAAGCAGTGGTTTTCTCCATTTGCATTCAGCAAGGTGACAGGAGACACTGCCAAGCCTGCTTTGGAGGAGACCCCTGCCCTCTCATTGACAGAGTTCGGGCATCTTGGACGTGATGGTTATTTTGCCAAGGGAGTGCCTACAAGGCGAGCTTTGACATTAACAACAAAAAGCAAACAACAACAATAACAACAACAAAAATAGTCCTTAGTTCCTGGAAGTGGGAAATGCTAGTGTTACTGTATTTACAAGACATGCCACAAAGGCTCAGATAGTCTCACTTAGTTGGTAAAATGTGAATTCTTCAAAAGAAGATGTGTTTCCATCCCTGAGCTACATCCAGAATTTATCTATATGTTTCCTTCTGCTTGCGCAGTAGGGCTGGTTAAACTCCAGTGACATCTGCCTTTGTCCTAGAAAATTAAACCTAACAAGTGATGCAGTGTATAGTGAGGCAGCAAAGGGGTGTATTTCGATTCAGAGAGAGGCTGGGGATTTGACCTCTGGTTCTGCCTTTTACTGGAATTGGAAATTGCTCCTCACTTCTGAGCCTTAATTTCTGCATCTGAAAAATGGGGGTAATAACAATTCCTGTACTCTGTGAGACTCCTGAGACATTAAATGAGGGTATGTGGAAAACTCTTTTATAAGATCTAAAGGGCTATAAAATGCCACTTAAAATTAAGCTCCTGGTTTGAACATTCTTTCGTAAACTCTGTCGGAGGTTCAAGGAGAGACGAGGCTGGAACAAAAAAGTCTCTTGACTCCTACTGGGTTTCCTTTTGCCAGGTTGCTGCACTGGAGCCTGCCTTCTGGTAGAGCAATTATTGGCAAGAGCAAGTTCCTGGGGAAATGAATACGTGCTGGGGGGGAGAGCAAGGGAGGAGAGGAGAGCGATCTCCAGTCATGGGTAAGGACGGACAGTGGAGGGGCAGGGGGACAGAGACAAACTCTCCCACCTTCTCAGTGTGCCAGGGCTCTGAGGTTAGGCCTTCTTGGGCCAGAGTTCTTTACTACTATCTTTTCCTCCTCTCTCAATTTGCCTGTCTTTGTGTGCTTGAAGCTGGCCTAGCATAAAATATCATGGTTTTCAGAACATTTTGAAAGCAGAATTAAGCTTTAATGATCAGTTTTTGGTTCCTTGGTATTTTCTTTCAAGCAAAGGCCATGTTTTTGTAAGATACTCCATTTCAATGGGGTTATTCTTCGGGTTCCAGCAAACATTCCTGAGTGGTAGGTTTTAGGAGGTGTTCCAGTTCATTGCTCCTGGTGTCCAATAAACTTGGAGGATCTGTCTTCACGCCCCCCCCAACCATGTTACTTTAGAAAGTTACAGCTCTTAAAATTGTCCTTTAATAAAAGCAAGTGCTATTAATTCTAAGGAAAGTGAGCTTTCCAAATAAGACCAGCTGTGACTGTTATTAAAAAAAAAAAACAAACAACCCCAAAACAAAAAAACAAACAGAAGGAAAAAAGAGGGACTTCAACAACAGGAGTCCATAAGTGAAAACTACACACCACAGAATTTTTTTCAGGCGTTTTCACAGCCATTTAAGAAGATATCTTCAGCAAACTCATCTAAATTAGCTAAAAACGCTTGACACGATGGACATGTTGTGACTGTAGGCCAATACTCAATCCAAGTCGAGGAATCCAAAGGGTAGATGTACCTACCAAGAAAAAAATGGATACACAGGATTTGTGATGACAGCTACACAGAGAGGGAAGCTGCGTTTGAATTCCTTGGAAAAAGCCCAGGTTGGGGCAAGTCCCCGGGGGCCCAGCTGTCAGCCATACTCCTCTGGATCAGCTTGGGAAAGGGTCCCAAATCCTCAAAGGATCATGGAGAGGCTTTGGACTCCCATGACTCAAGGCAGGAACGACTCCTATGTCAAGGTCTGCTTTTTACAAACAGGTAATAAGGTGGATATTTAAGCATTTTCTTATTGACAAGCAGAGCAGTCTGAGAACATATTGAGCAAGCAGTGTGGCGACCAAAGGAGGTTGGGCAAGTGATCAGACTGATGCTCGGCTTCAGTCACTTAGATGGCTTATCCCTCAGCTAAGTAAGTCCTCAGCTCTCAGGAATGTTTTCTGCAGTTCTTTATCGCAAACTCACATTATCTCATTTATGTTCGTAATGGCTTGTTGGTTAATGGCAGGGTACATAAGAGGTAGGTAGGAATGAATTACACTCAGCTTTGGAGGGAAGATCAGAGGCGCCACAATATTGATGACTTACTTGAAGCTGAAATTGTGTTTTATCTGGAGGGCTTCTTTACCCATAATTAAATACTGTTTTCCTTTCACCAGGTCAGCATTAGCACAGGTCATCTTTTTAATGAAGGTAATTTCAGAGCCTTTCTCAGCGACAGCATCCCCTGAGAGACATACAAGGAAGATTGTGAAATTCACATTTTAAAGTCACAATTGTGAACTCAGCCAAGATATCCAGCTCCTCAGGGCAACTGGAGAGTGGCAATATCCACACTGTTAAGACTTTAGGCTCTGGAACCAGACTGTCCTGGGTTAAGCCCCATCTGTTCCACTTCCTGGGGCTTCACCTGTCTGGCTTTGGACAGATGATTTATGCTCTCTGGATGAGGGCTCAGTCTCCTCATCTGAAAATGGGCTCAATAATAAAACCTACCTTGTAGAACTGTCATGAGATTAAATGTGTTACTACATGACAATGCTTAGAATATAGTAAGAATCAGCCAGGCATGGTGGTGTATGCCTTTAATCCTAGTGCTCGGGAGGCTGAGGTAGGAGGAGTGTTGTGAGTTCAAGCCTGGCTTGGGCTACAACATGAGCACAAGGTCGGCCTGAGCGACATAGTGTGACCCTACTTCAAAAAACTAGGGCCAGGAGTTTGACTCAGTGGCTTAAGCACCTGCCTGGCAGGTGCAAGGTTGTAAGTTTGATCCCTAGTGCCACAAAAATAAATAAATAAATAAATAAATAAATAAAATAAGAATCATCTGGTTTTGATACTACTATTCTAGATGAACAATATTAATCTCTGGATGTTATATAGCAAAATATAAAAGTATTCGATAGCTAGAAACAGTCAACTTTGTAGATAAATATAAGCCCAAGACTTTCTTTGTAGATAAATACAAGTCTTGGACTTGTAGATAAGTAAAAGCTCATGAAAGACTTGGAAATTTTTAAGGAAAAAAGTTTTGGTTTCCCGAAGGACTCAGAAGCATCCAAGAAACTGATTTCCATTCCAAAAATGTGTTCCTCCTCATGTTGGCCTGTTGAGCTTTACCCGTCTTTAAGCCCACCTTTAATTCTCCCAGTATTTAACAAACCTTCCCTGTTTACTCTTTGTCACGAGAGTAGAGGGGGCTGAGTCCAGGGTCTCACGCATGCTAGGCGAGGGCTCTAATGCTGAGCTGCACCCCTGCCCTCTCCTTTACTTTTTAAAATCTGAATCCCTACCACAGTGTTTCACCCACACATCCATCTCCTCAGGTAGACTGGAAACTTCTTGAGGCAGGAACTGTGTCAGGGTGATATCCTGTCACAGCCACAGCCCACCACAGGCCCAGCACTGTCTGCCATTTTGGTGCTTGTCACAGTAAGCAGTGTGGGTATGTGGAGGCTTATGCCTACCTCATGTTGCTACTGGGGATAGAACCCAACGGCTTGGCACCGAGCTACGTCCTTAGTCTGTTTTATTTTTTATTTTGAGACAGTGGCTCACTAAATTGCTAAGTTGCCCAGGCTGGGTTTGAACTTGTGATTTTCCTGCCTCAGCTTTCCAGGGTGTCAAGATTACAGGTATATGCAGCCTTTTCATTTTTTTTCAACTTTTCATTTTTATTAGTACATGTTTATAGCGCATAATGAATATATTCCTCACAGGGAGTTGGTACGTGTTTATAACACATCTTAATTCTTTTCTCATCACTCACCCTTTCCCTCTGCCTCTTGGTCTCCTTCCTGTGTGCAAAAGATCAGTCTTACTACTTTTAAAAAGTTTTTTGTTAGTGGAAAATTTCAATCATATATAGAAAAAGGCAGAAGAAGGTTAACTCATCTTCAACAATCACAAATCATTTTTTCACCTATATCCTCACCTGCCGTAAGTACCCACTGCTGTAGGAGAAATATGAATTCATCATGGTCCAGAAACTACATAGTTTAGCTTTGATTCTAAATAGTTTATTGTTAGTGTGCAGCAATTCTTGTGCAGTAGTATATAGTATTTTGATATTTATATAAATTCAAATGTAATAAATATTAAAAATGAACACCCAGAATTAGGAGATTAAAATATGTAAAAATTGCTTAACATTTCACAAAATTCAGAATAGTCTGGAATGTCTCTTGATACTATGCAAAAATAAAAGAGAAATGGTAGAAAACTAGGGAGGTGAACATTTTGGAGATTGGAAAAGAGGAACTGGGAACGGAAAGAGAGAAGTGTGGGAGGAAAAAAGATAAAATGATCAAAATTATATATTTGTACAATTCATATATAGATATATTAATTCCCCCACACAGATGTAACTGTTTTGTATCACAAATACATACTAACCAAAAGTATTTAAAAAGAATTGATATAGAGTAAAACAAACAACTTGTATTTCTGGAATGAAAAGTACTTATTATCTCAATTAAAAAAAGAATGGCTTATCATTGCTGCGATGTGGCTGTTGAGGGCAAATGGTAAGAACATTTGGATGGTGGAAAGGTTATAGTGCTGAATATTTGTTTTATCAGGATGACAATCAGAAATTTAAATAAAGGCAGTTTTGTGACCATCAATGAGGAAAAAATAAAATAACATCTCAGATCAATTTCATTAGGTGAAATAAAATAAAATACAGTATAATAAAAGTGGGAAATTTTTTGGTCAGCATTGATAAAGCGTATAAAAATTTTTAAAGCACCATTAGAATTTTTAACCCTCTCTAGAGCAGCCAACTTGAATGTTGCAGTTTAGATATATGATTCTTCTTATTACAGAATTTGTAGCTATTGAAATGTGCAAACCACTTTTTGGAAGATAAGAATAAAGCAGTAAGATAAATTTTCAGAAAACTGTTCTAAGTAACTTAAAATGAAAGTTGACTTTGAAGATAGCTTACAATTGTTTATTGATCTCAAGCTACTAGAAGGAATAACTGGAAAAACAAACATATCAAACTGCACTTTGAGATAAAAGGAGTCAATGATAAGTATCTATGTAAACTTTTAAAAATTTAATTATTATATGTTTGCGGTACCTAATGATTACATTCCCCATGTGGAGTGGGTCCACGCATATCATGCATGTTCAGTCCAGTTTTCATTCCTTTTCCTTCCCATCCACCTCCCTGCCTCCATCTCTGCCTCTCCTTCTCATTTGGGAAAAATCTCTCTCTCTACTTCCTATTATCTGTCTGTTACTTTGCTTTTTATTTATAATTTGGGCTTCTCGAGATATGGCTCCTCAAATATAATATAAACTTTATGAAAGCAGAAACCCAACTGTTTTATGCAAGTTACGTCCTCTGTGTCTGTGATAATGCTGGGCACACAGTTCTAAATATTTGTTGAATGAAAGAAAGGATGAATGAATTCTCACCCGCTTTATAGACATCCAGAAGAGTTGCAGCGTACTTGACAAAAACATTCTCTTCCGTCATAGATGTGATACTGACTTTATAAGCTGGTAACAAAACAAAATGGGACAAAAGTTAAACAATTTGGGCTGAATACCACTAATGTCAGGTCCAATAAAAGGCAGAATTGGTCATACGGATGAGGACTGAAGCATGGCAAACCATTTTGGTCACCCTGTAGTGGATCTTATTTTTTACAAGGATCATCCCCAGATCCCTTTGATCAAACTATTACAGTCTGTAGCCCTGGCTAAAGAACAGGCTGATTAGGACAACAGTCATAGTGAGTAACAGAAGCACATGAAATAAACAAACAAGCTCAGCTTGTGCTAGAGGCAAAATTCAGATGCAAATCGTTTTGGAATGAGGGTGGATTCGTGCCCACCAGTACCATTCAAAGATCTGCTCCCTTCTCTACCTGGCCACAGAGGGAACCCTCATCTATCAATCCATGTGAAAACACTGTTTCCTTGCTTTGCTTCCTTGTAAGTCCTACTGGCTGTGATGTTTGGTTTTAACAAGATTGTGTTTTCTCACTTTTTCTTGCCTAGATTGGCAAGTATCTGACATGAACCCTCTCCAGTCCTGTTTTCAAAGATTCAAGCATTGATATTTGACACATGGTATATTTGACCTCAGTTCTGGAATAACCAGTTTAAAGGGAACCATCCCTTCTATTTGTTCTCAAAAAAACAAAAACAAAAATACAAAGCAATCAAATGAACAGAAAAAAAAAAAAAAAACAAGAAAAACTCTTTTATTTTTCTCTTGATAGGCTTGAAATGAAAGACCTAAACTGTTTGCCTGTATTTAAGGCCCTTTCAGTCTACAAACTTATTCCAGATACAGATAAATGGTTGATAAAGAGGTGAATTCACCATGGCAGAATCACATGCTATGTAAATTACTGGTATAAAATGTATGAAAAATGTTCTGAATTTCAGATTTGTAAATTTCTGTGGGAGATACAGGCAGCCTACCTACTATTTGGGCAAGTGTTGAGAGGGAACTAGTTTACTTTGTTTCCATTATGTTATTCCAGTAACAGCTTACAGTCTCTGCGAAAAGTCAGCCAAGTATTTTCTGGAAAGTAATACAATAAACTCATGTAACATTTATTCTCTGTGATAGGAGAGATTTCTGATATTTCAGAGTTAAAATAGTTCTAAGAGGGAGGGAAGAAATAATTCAGTGAAATTCGTGTTTACTTGCTAAAACAATATAGTACTCTCTTCAGGTCTTGATACATTTTTAAGACTGCAGTGGTTCTTGGCTGTTAGGCAGCTTTTAAAACTTTTTAAAAAGTCAAGATAAATTCCAGTATACAGAATTTATCCTGATGGGGGTGTTTCCATAAAAGGACTTCAGTAGACTGCAGGAAACAGTATTGGAGTCGAGGCTGCATGCTAGTTCTACTGTGCACTTCCTGTGTGACTTTGAGCAAATTAATCTCTTAAAGCTTCAATTTCTTCACTGGTAAAATAGTAATAAAGTTCTGTTGCCCATGAAGGTTCTTATAGATCCTAATAAAAAACCATATATGAAATCAGTAGGTAAATACAAAGTGCCAAACCAGCAATACTTATTTTTATTTATATATAGTACTGTTTTAGTATTCAAAAATTAAGTTGCGATAATATACAGTATGATCCCTCTACCCCGTGTGTGTGTGTGTGTGTGTGTGTATGTGTTTGTGTGTGTATGCATGTGCACCTGTGTGTATCTCACCTTTCTCTTTCTCAAAATAAAACAGCTGGGAATAAACACGGGAAACTATGGATAGAAAATAAAAAGCTAATTCTATCAGGAATGTGACAATGGCTATAAATGTACTCGTGCACTGATTTAACTCTCAGGTGTGGACAGCCAGGAAGATATCTTGCTTCTGAAATGGAGAGTCTCAAATACAGATTAAAGCTAAACACATATTAAAAATGATTTAGTAGATTCTACTTTTGTGTTGAAGAGATTTTTAAAGAACCATGTCCCCAAAACCTCACTTGTTTCTGCCTCTGCTCTATCAGCTAGAAGAATGCAAACTAAAATCTCTCTGTAGCTTCTCCAAAGTTCCCTTTGAATATGTTGTAATGCCTGCAATTCAAACACATTAAAGTGTCTTGGCTGGGTATGCATGTCATTTCCATTATTTTAAATGAAAATCACATTTCTTTACTGAAGAATAAATAACTTTGCACCTTCATGCTGAAAATTGAAGACATTTTCCTTTAGGGGAAAGAATAGAATGCTGTACTCATAAAATCATTATATAAAGTTTTTGATCTCTCTAATTGATCATGTATTCATAAAAATTCACATTTAAAGGAACTATTAAATTTTCGAACTTACCATATGCAATTTCTGGTTTACATGCTATTTCTTTCCTAGCATCTGCAGAGATTGTTAAATCCAATTCTTTCTCCATTTGCCCACAGTCAGCTGGATTATATGAAAAAGAGAATAGTTTGGTTAATATAAAGAAACAGTCACTATTTTTGGTAGTAAACATGATTTCTTGTGAGCACTGAGACAATCCTATATAATCTTACAAATGCCAAAATTCTAAGACCTATTTTCCTATTTCCCCTAAAGCATTATATAAAGCAAAAACTTATTTAAAGCAAAAATGAAACTAAACAAACAAAAACAAAATTTTGACACTAAGACTTATTAAAATGAACGTTCACTGGCATTCAACTCTTTAGAAATGTACATGTTTCTTTTAAATAAAGGGGCATATTTTCCATTTTGAATATACTCAAAATCCTTCTAAGGACTTAAAATGATAATGTGACTGATTAATAGGTACAGGATGGAGCAATAAATACCTATGCAATGTGTGGATATTAAGGATTTTGAAAATGAAACCAAAAAGAACTCAGACCCTCATGGTGCCAGTTGATTACTGGTAAATCCTGGATCTTTTCCTTGGTCAAAAAGACTGTCTTTAATTTACAAAAGACTGAATGGAGCTAGACAATAAAATAGAATTCCATTAACTGGGTGGTATAAAGGGGAGCAAGAGGAACTAGTGGCTTAGCCCTGAGTCCGTTCTCTTGGGTTGTGGTCTTAAGTTAAAACGATTGGTTGAAAGAGGAAATTCCACATCATGCTATCCTGATGATAGCCAACAACCATCTAGATGGTGTGTCTTTGCTCCTGTACAGTATTTCATTGGGTCGTGCAGGAGTTATGGAAAAGGAGTTTCCAACGCCCATTCATTTTCGTTCAGCTGAAATTACATTTTTATTTCCGAGAAATGATAGTTTGCCAAACAGCTTCTCCCAGATTAACTTCAGATTAAAACTGGTTTCATTAAATAAACTGCAACCTACACGTGTCAGATGAAGTTTACCTTCCACACACTTGCATGTTGCTTCTTCACAGACTTTCTGAAGTTTGGTGTCAGAAGAGCTATAAAACATGGTACACTGTTTATCTGTGGCAAAAAGAGTGTGGTTATGAGAAATGGCTTGATTGATGTACAACACGTACTGGTTAGTGTGTCTCTTACAAGGAACTTCAGACATTACCTATTCCAAACACTTTTTATAGCTAAGACCAAGAGTGGTTAAATTTTGAATTGGCTGTTCTGGGAAGGACCCCAGTATTGACAAAGAGATCACCTCTTACTACCTAAGTTCTGTGCTTGAAATTTTGCTGTTCAATAATTCACTGCTTAGGATGAAAGTTATTTGATGCTCCCATGAACAAGATGAAAATAGTTACATGAAGATTGACTGAAAGAACTTCAATTATTTAGGCTTGGTGTCAGAGCTTGGCTCATTTTAAGAATTTTCTAACAAACAGAAATGCTCAAGATCTAGTCATCTGTCTTGTGTCCAATCACTTAACATTTCATGGAAGTGCTTGAGTAGTGAAGTGTGGGATAATTCATTCAACAACACATTTTGTACAGATTATGAACTTGACACTATGTTGCATATTAGGGACACAAGGATGAAAATATTTTGTCTGGGATTGGTAAGTAAGAAAGATACACGACATAATATGATATAAAATAATTTCAGCGCAATGTGGCAATCATTATAGTACGGCTTTGTCAAGTGTCAAGCTGCAGTGAGAATAAAGATGGGTAAAAGTTATTCTAGGATTAATGAAACAGGAAGTTAAGAGTAAATTGGCTTCCCTTAGAATGAGAGATGCAGTGAATACTAAATGAACACCGTGGATAAATTTGAGGCAAAGAATGTTAAAGCTGGGCATGGTGGCGCACGCCTTTAATCCCAGCACTCGGGAGGCTGAGGTAGGAGGCGCGTTGTGAGTTCAAGGCCAACTTGGGCTACAACGCGAGTGCAAGGCAGGCCTGAGCTACATAGTGCGACCCTGCCTAAAACAAAACAAAACAAAATAAAACAAAAAACTAGGGCCAGGAGTTTGGCTTAGTGGCTTAAGCGCCTGTCTGGCAGGTGTGAGGTTGTGAGTTCGATTCCCGGTACAAAAAAAAAAAATGTTAAAGGTGGAGGTAACACGCTACAGTTATCATTAAAAATGAAGAAATTGAGGACAGAGATGTGGAATGATTTCCTCATTATCATGAAGTAGCTTGAATATAGTAGTTAAGGAAGTTTGCATGCAGTAGTTTGAATGTTCAGGTTGAGATGTTTACGAAGCGGGTGCTAAGAGAAGCAATGTACAATTTATAAGCCTTTGGTGAATTTCTACAGGTTATGTAATCTTCCAAGGAAATTTTAGAGTAGAGTTGATTACCTGGTCTGTGATATTCATATACTGTGAAAGTAGCAGGATTCAGAAACCCAACTTGAAAAAGTTGAAATATCCGGAATCGGACACAAAGGAAATCTTTGGAGGGAATCTGTTTGACAAATTTGAAGATTTAAGAAAATTATGAGGGAGAGGATATTTGCAATAGCTTAGCCTTAAATTCTTAATAGTGATAGTAAGGGGGAAATAGCAAGAGGTGAAGCTTACCGAATTCAGTTGCAAAATAACATGCCCATCTATGACTTGGTAATCAGTTAATAGTTGATCGACCCCCTCCACAAGCTAAGGAAAGAAACAGAAAAAAGTTGAATTTAATTTCATCATTTTAATGTTTAATTGCATTCATCTGTTGGTGGGCCGTTAAACCACACGCATGTGATCCACTATTCAAAGAAGTTGAAGGGCAGTTCTTAAAAAGTTTGAACACGTTAGGACAGGCGCTGACATTTTTTGGATCACAATATGCTTCCGATTCACTTTCATAAACCAGTAGACTGTTGTTTTGGCAAGAATGTTTTAGACAATTGTATGAAAGTGACCCATTAAAATGAAAGCCTATCCGTCGTGTATAAAACAATACAGGAAAAATCCCAAGCATTCTCAGTGTTCAAAGGAAAACACTTGCAGCTCGTAAGTCGTCTTGGTTTGCACTGATCCCCGTAGGCAGAGAGATATCCATCACCGCGTGAGAGGACCCGGATGACGATTCCTCCTTGCCGGGAATGTAGCTAAAACAATTAAGAGATTAGGAGATAGAATAAATATATGCATCAGATTCTTTAAGAAAGGGCCTTCTTCATTAGCAGGTGTTACTTTTTGAAGGTAAAAAGGTCTCCATTTATTTGGTCCTCTATAACACATGGGTCAGAATCTCTGAATGCTAGGGTGGCAAGAGCTCTTTGAGTCATCTATTTCAACTCTTTACTCAACTTGGCAGTAATTTGAAAGGACCACCATTCCGAGCGTAGAAGTCATTCACCCCAAGTGAACTAGCTGTGGAAACTGAGGAAGAAAGGAAGGCACTCCTCCAAGGTCAGGCAGCTAGTACAAGCATAGCTGCATATAATTCCAGGTTTCTTGATTATCGCTCTAGTTCTTTTTTTAATGGACTAGATTCAAAGTTAAAATCAGTTATGAAAGATCAACTTCCCTATTTCCTAATAAAAAATAAAAACAAAACGATTGGTTGCATATTGAAAAGAGACTTAATAAACATATCCAGGAACAGACTGGAAGAAATACATTAGCAGTTACTTTTTCTGAATGGTGAGGTCATATTTGGTTATGCCTTTTCTTTCCTACATTTTTCTCTACTTTCCTTATTAGATACTTTTTTTTTTTTTTTTTGTGGCACTGGGGATTGAACTCACAACCTTGCGCTTGCCAGGGCAGGCGCTTAAGCCGCTGAGCCAAACTCCCCAGCCCTGGTTTTTTTGAGGCAGGGTCGCACTATGTAGCTCAGGCCGGCCTTGCGCTCGCGTTGTAGCCCAAGCTGGCCTCGAACTCACAACGCTCCACCTACCTCAGCCTCCCGAGTGCTGGGAATTAGATACTTTCTTTAAAAAATAATGTTTCAAGGACTGTCTCTCGTCTAGGAATCATGCAAGTTAATGAGACACGCAAAGGTGATAAAAATGGGAGGTTTTATTATGCTTTGTTTCGTTTCCTAAGAAAGAAAAGAGCAGCCGGACTTGGTGGCGCACGCCTTTAATCCCAGCACTCGGGAGGCTGAGGTAGAAAGAGCGTTGTGAGTTTGAGGCCGGCTTGGGCTACAACGTGAGCGCAAGGCCGGCCTGAGCTACACAGTGCGACCCTGCTTCAAAAAACCAGGGGTGGGAGTGTGGCTCAGTGACTTAAGCGCCTGCCTGACAGGCGTGAGGTTGAGTTCAATCCCCGGTGCTGGAAAAAAAAAAAAAAGCACCGAAAGGAGGATTTAATGGAAATGAATTTTGTCCCAGTTTTGCTGGGGATTTTCATAAATCATTTCTCCTTTCTAATTTCTACAAATCATTTCTCCTTTATAAGCTTATTTGTAAACGGGTTTCATCCCAGTTCTGCTGAGTGATTTCCACAAATCTTTTCTCCTTTCTAAGCTTATTTATACAGGAAATATAAACTTGTGGTTTAAACTTATGTTTATGATTCTGAGACTTTGCCTTTGGATGGCAGAGGCTTGGTGCTATGGACAGGTTGCGGGACGGAACAAAGACAGCAGGTTCTGCACAAGCTGACCTATATTTGAGGCTGGAATTTGAAGTCAGGATGAAAAGAAACTGAGAAGACACCTTCATGAAGGGGGAAATGAATCGATCCCATTCAATGGAATAAATATTTGTGAAATGGGAGATACATGAGTTAGTGAGATGTTAGGGCATATATTTTTCTCAATTATATCTTATACAGCATATATAAAACAGTCCCTGATAAAAGTTTTCGATACAATATCTACCACATAATTAAAAGTATTGGAAAATCTCTGACTTGTAAAAATGTGACCCCATTCTCCACCACGTGCCCCATTTAAGACAGAATATAAGATATCTCTGAACTGTACTGTGACATCTAAGTATCTCCTTAATTGGATGGGTAGAGGCAAAGAACTTTTGCTCACAGATGCAAATATTCCATCACCGGGATGGAAAAGGGCCTCCCGGGTGGAGTGTCTGTGAAAAGGTTGCGGAGCCTTGATGACTGGTTGCCATGGAGATCATTTCAACCAAGGAACTGAAATCCTCCTTTCAAGAAGCCCTTTGCCTGCTGCCAAAACTAGCAATCTTCCCCAAAGGCATTTTGTTGCAAGAAAAATTAAATCCTTCTTTTTTCTTTTTCTTTTTTTATGAATACAACAGAGAAGTTGTAAAAAGCAAAATATACGAAAGAGACCCTCTGAACACAGAACCTGTGTGCTGGCATTTTTTAATCAGGAGAGAGAATATTTGAAGGCAAAGAATTTCTTACATGAATAAGGACTACACAGTCACTTTTGGAATTTACCCAAACTAACTTCAGTGTCACAGAGCCAAATGCATATTCCGCCCGCCTTTCTTGAACATTCTGTCTCCAATTTGTAAAAACCAAAGGTCAGAATATTCAATATCACATTTTTACTTGTTTTCTTTTGTATACTGACAATGTGGAATTAGGCCTCCTGTTAATGAAGTCAAAACAATGGATTTTTGTTAATAGCCTTTTTATGTTTAGTAGAGATAGACATTTGGAACTGGCGGGAGCTTTGAGGTGAGATGGTCCAATATCCTTGGTTTACAGGAATTCTGGAGAAGTAGGCTTATTTGCTGAAGGTCACTCAAGTACTTCCTGGCAGAGGCTACTCACAGGTGACTCACTCCATTATCAGAGAGTCTTTCTTCATGCCAACTCCAGATGCTCCCTTGTGGAGTCTTGTGTTGATCCTAGCTCTGCTCAGAAGTTTGCCCACACCTCCCTGTGACTACTGTTATGGGTTTATGACTGTGCCCCTGGAGGTACCCAAGAGTAAGAATGGTAGTTAGGAGAAAGGAAGCTGCTAGGAAAGCACTAGGGAGTGAGGAAAGATGTTTGAGAGGGAACAGAGAGCAGAGTCTGGCCAAGGCCAGAAGCAGGGAATGCTGGGAGGGTGGAACGCTGCCAAGAAAGAAAGCAGGTCGAGGTAGTTGAAGGAATCTGAAGAAGAGTAATGCTGTGAAAATCACAAACAAGGCTGAGGAATAGCAAGGAGGGAGGCAGTAAAAAAACAATTTGTTGTTTCTTAGTATTGATGGTCTCAGATTTCCCCAATTGAAAGAGTTGGCTGGGATACTAGATTGGGCATCAGGAAACAAGGATTGGAACTCCTAGTTCTGCCTCTAACTGAAAACTTGGCAGGTTACTTTACCTTTTTGAGTCTCAATTTCTTTCTTTCTTTCTTACTTTCTTTCTTTTTGGTACCGGGGATCAAACTCATGACCTCGTGCTTGCCAGGCAGGCACTCATGCCACTGAGCTAAATCCCAGGCTCATTTTCTTATTTCTAAAGTAGAAGAATTTTTGTATCATTCCCAAAGTCCTTTTGTGCTCTAATCTATTTCCCAACTACTAAATTATCCACATTGAGTGCCTTGGTAATATGTGCAATTGTAAATAAAAACAGAAAAATACCATTCATGGGTGTTGCTGTATTTACAATATGAAGAATTAAGAAGACAGAGCACAATAGGAAGAATTGGAAGGTAGTTTTCACAGGGTCATTTTCAGATTTCATTTTTAATACAAAATTTTTTTTGAAAATAATAGAGCAGTCTTAACAAAAAAAATAGTCATATAACTGGTTTCTCTTGATTCATTGAGGGGAAAGTTTTGTGCTAATAATTTTCTGGACAATGTTTCATGTCTATATCTTATACCCTAAACAACTGCTATGAATATAACAATATGCAATGTGTTGATTACTGTTAGTCTCCTATTGGCCTGTTGTGAAATTCTGTTTTACTTTAGTTTCTTATTTTTCTTCTGTTTAAAATAATAATAATAATAATAAAAAGGAAGGATTAGAGGGCAATGGAAAGAAGAGGAAAGAAACCTGTGTTCAAGTTCTGTCTTTGCCACTAACTGATTCACTTCTTGGATAATTTATGCAAAAAATACATACATATTTTCTAAACAAGTGTACACTTTCACAGACACTTTAGGATGGTGGCTGTGATAAGCAGACTAATAAGCCCCCAAGGATGTCCATGTCCTAATCACTAAGAACTTATGACTGTTACCTAATGTGACCAAAGGGACTTTATAGATGAAGTTACGCATCTAAAATTGTGGATTATCCTGGTGGACCCAGTAGAATCACAGGGGTTTTTATAAAGCAGAGTCAGTAAAGGGTGTGATTATGGAAACACGAGTCAGAGTCAGAAAATGACTGGACAACTCTGTAGCACTAACATTGACGACAGAGAAAAAGGCCAGCAGCCAAAGAACATAGGCAGACTAGTATCCAGGAGAGACAAAGAAATGGATTCACCTCTAGAGTTTTCAGAAGAAATACAGCCCTACCAACTCCTTGATGTATAACTTCTGACCTTCAGAATTGCAAGAGAAGACATTTGTATGAAGTTTACAGTAAACTGTTACCTAACAACACTAGGAGATGATGTTGGCCAGTTTAGGCCTCTGCATTTAGTCACCAGCTGGCTCAACATCAATGATTCTTAACCTTGGCTACACTAGAATGACCTCTGAGCCTGTGGTCTGAGATGAGCTGTTTCTGAAAGTTTTGAGCTGAGAATGGCTGAGAATTTTGCTGGTTGCATGTGATTTTTCTAAGAGAGCAAGAACTGCTTATAAGTGAATCTTTCTCATTTTTTTCTCTAATATTTAGATCACATCTCTACCCTTCTGAAAGACCAAAAAAAAAAAAATATTGCCATACAGTTTGAATCAGAAGACAAAAACAGGAACAAAAACTATATGTGAGAAAAATCGAAGCAAGTATTTGAGAATCTTTGCTATTTCTGCATTTAAAAACTGGACACTTTTGTATCTTCTGAACATCTTAAAATTCAAAAAGATGTAGAGAAATATGATAGCAAAAGTAAGATATTGAAATCTACACTCTACTTTGTGCAAATGGCTCACCTGGCACATGCTATTATGCGCTTGTATCCTGAGTCACTGAAGCCACTGTATCGAGGTGCTGGTAAAAAAAAAAACAAAACAGACAGGAAGTAAACTGTTTTTAGTTGTTTTGGAACTTGTCAGAACAGATCATTCATGAGAAAGTCTGAACACACTTTAAAAAGATTTATGATGTGAAAACTGGCGCTTTGGGTGATTTTAATGAAAAGTCTTAGCTACTGACAATATCAAGAAGATTTCAAGCAATTAGAACAGTTTTCTGCTGTCAAAGAATTTATAATTTCAGGAAGAAATTGTTTAGCATAAGTATGTATTTGAAACGTGTTTGGGGGATGTTGAAGGGAGGAACAGCAGATGCCTGGATTTGCTGGTCATTGGAAGTGGTGTAAGAACAGGCCCCTAGCCACTAACAGAAGCAGCATGCACCCTGGTCCTAGGGCAAAGTTCAGAGGAAGAGTACTGAAGAGTACAAGTGGGTACTTTTGCTTTTGGAGAGGGATGTGAGATCCAACCTTCAGGGGCATGGGAAGCCCTCAGGCTTTTTAAAAGAGGAGCACATATAAAAAGCCAGTAAGTATTGGAAAAACCATTGAGATAAAATATAGGCAGAGAAATGTGCACTTGCTGGATCCCATAGAGGGCAGAAAGGCGAGGGGTGGAAAACTCATGGGGCTACAAGAAAACTGAGGGCCTGGGAATGAAATGCCAACACAAATGTCATGGAAATTCAAAGGAATTAGACCTTTTTTTATGGTCTAATTTACAACTAGTTACATTCCTTAAAAGTAATACAATCAGAATATCATCATAGTGAATACGGTTAGTTAGTAATTAAATTATTTAGCATTTGTTTCTATTATTAAAGAGTTATATACATTATAATAAATGCCAGTCATGTTTACTTGGATGCCACCTGCTTGAGAGTTAGATTAAGATATTTCGTTTTTTGAACAAGCACATTTTCCCCACTAACGGAAGATCTTTATGTGGCATTACGTGTAAGCCCAAATTACAATGTCAATCATACTGTTTTACCTTCAATGCTCTGGGTATCAATTTTCAGATAAAAGCTGCAAACTTCCTCAGAGGTACTGGTTTTATGAACTACAGTTTTTACCTACATTGGGGCATGGAAACAAGAAGATTTTCTTTAAAACAAGAAAATGAAGAAGGCATTATGGCAGTACTGCTACTGCAAATGGGATGCTTGCAGTATCATTTTCAGCATCTTGGAGGAGTGGTGAACATAAATGACTCATTTTCCTAACAGCTGGACTTTCATCAAACTCCATAATCTGAAGCACAGCTGAGAAACAAAAAATGGCCTCAGGCCATTCGTTAACTATGAACGCCCTAGACTACAGGAAAGATGCCAAGTTCTCATCCCTGATTCTGTACACTTTAAATTTACACATAACACTACAAAATAAGGAAGTGTGATTTTATCCCAGCCTACACACCACCAAGATAAATAACAAATTATGGGTGCATTTGAACCAGCAAATGTGTTACCAGAAGTGACAGAGAAGCAGACGATCCACTTTCCCTCATGAAATCTTACAAACAGTCCTGGAAGGAATAGATGTACTAAAGACAAGAGGATAATTTAAGACACTAATAAGTTGTTAATTTCTGCTTGAAATACAGTTTCAGATGGCATGACCATTCATAAAGTGCCTAGAAAAACTTGTAACTGATAATTGGTTAAAATAAAAGAAACTTAAATTTTTACATATAACACATCAATTCTCAAAGACACTGGCTAAATGAGATGTCTACCAACCACAAAAAACATATACACACATATGCATATAAGTGTCATATGCATATACACATACATAATTAAAAGTTATATATCTATATACAGACATGTACCACATAACCATGGGGATGTGCTCTGAAAAATGAGTCATTAAGTGACTTCAACACTGTGCAAACAGCATAGAGTATATTTATAAAAACCGGTATGTTGAGCTGGGGATATAGCACAGCACCTGCCTGGTAAGCACAAGGTTGTGAGTTTGATCCCCTGTACAAAAAAAAAAAAGTGAAAAACCTAACAAATTATGGTGTCACTTGTGATATAAACTTACATGACCACCATCATATATAAGACCATTCTTGATAGCAATATCATCATGCAGTGCATGAGTATATACAACTATATACTATACAACTTCTACAAATATACAGAAGGTATCCATTTATGTATATATGAAGAGTAACAGCTGTAAAAACAGCTGTTCAGGATAGCTAGAAAGAATTACATAATTTTTTGAATCCTAATTTAGTCATGGTTATCCAAGCTCAGTTGTATGATTTTGTAGCAAAGTCTTTAACCTAGTACACATGGACACATAACTTCTTATTGACTCGCAACTAAATACTCACATGTACTGTAGCCAAGCCATTGCTATGTCCTGTACTGATGATGAGGTCGTCATTGAGAGGCACCTGGAAAGATGGATAGAGAAACCAGGCTCTCAGTCATCATTTAATAGGAAAGGAAGATACAGCAATGAAAAGCGTGGGCTGACACTTTAGGGCTCTCGTGAGATTGAACGGATAAGACATTGAAAATCCCATGCCCGCAGTCACCACTAAAAGATGTTGGAACTTCCTCTTTCCCTTCCATGTATAAATAAGATGTCTGAGATCTCCTGAGCCAGCCAACAAACCCAGCAAATCAGAGGTCACTTTCGTTTGCATTTTTACTTATTCGTGGTTCTGGTAAAGGAGAATGAGAAGGGCCCCTTGCGTCTGACCAGGACGCAAATGAACTGCCTTCTGGGGTTCTGACCTCAGGACCCTGGAGGAGAACGAGAAGGGCCCCTTCCAGGCCCGGCCCGCCGGACTGGAGCGGCGCAGACTCGGACCAGGATGCAAATGAACTGCCCTCCATGGTCCTGACCTCGGGACCCTGGAGGAGAACGAGAAGGGCCCCTTGTGGGGCCTGAGCTGCTCAGGCACCAACCAGGAGGCAAATGAACTGCCTTCCAGGGTCCTGACCTCAGGACCCTGGAGGAGAAGGAGAAGGGCCCCTTCTGGGGCCCAGCCAGCCAGCCGGAGGGGCACCATGGGCTTGGAATCAGGGACAAATACACTCCCCCCCGCAACAACCTGCTGTTTCGGAGGTCTGGCTAAATTGATAGTAACCAAGGAACATCAACCAACTTTTTGCTAGTATTGTTTAGTAGATCTTACAGGCCTCTGGGCAGCAACCCGAGCATCTCTATGGAAGGTGACAGCAGGCAATGTAGCAAGTACGGGGAATTCTCTTCTGTCTTGTCTTTGAGGCCCAATATGGTTCTCTCTCTTTTGCTTTACTCTGATCATTGCTATTATTAATAATAAAAACAAAACAAAACAAAAAACCCCCCCAGATCTTCATTTCCTTTGGCCCACTGAATAAATTTCTTTCAGTATCCATAGTTCAAGTATCAGCATCCACTACTGGAGATTATTTTCAGCATCTGATGTGTGGTTGGAGATTGTTTTCATTAGCACTGAAATACGTGACTCTAAAGTGGGTGCAAAATATCTTTAGCTTTCTTCTGCCTTTCCCTTTGCACCCCCCTTCTACATCTTGATGGTTCATCTTGTTTGCTTGTCACTGGCCTTTGTCCAAACATCTGGCACCCTGCCTCCATTCCGCAAGCCTGCTAAATCTGTTGTTACTTCCTGCTCTGCTAAGAGGAAAGTGAAGACATGAACTCCTCTCCGGAGAAAATCTGTGATCCAAATGCTTTCTAAATTCTGAGAAGTATGGGAGAGATCAATTTGAGCAAGAGCTTGAAAAGTCATCTTTTCCTTCACTTCAAACCTGCAATTGCCCCTTTCCTTTGCCTAGCACATGAATGCAAACTGGATTTGCTGTGCATAAAAGTTTCTCAATCCTTCTTTCCAATTTTAGTAAACCTAGGAAAATTGGCCACCTTTACTATTCTCCAGGCAGACTACAGAAGCCTTTAGTGGAGAACAAGAGCCTGGAGATGCTATAAGAAAAAAAAAATTCCTATGATAAATCAGTTAGGGAAACATTATATACTGTGCCCGTTGCTTTCTCGGTCACCACACTTTGTTATGTATATATTAAAGAACAGGGGAATCTTGCATTGAAAAACTTGTTCAACTTCATTTAAACTAGAGTTTCTATGCTTACTTGACCACCTAACTTTTCTTTGTGTAACACATTTCAGGAAATGCTGGGGTAGAGAATTCCAGACCAGGTCTTACAGTCCAGGCTTCACGTGGAAGCAGCATCTTGGGCTCAGGTTTCAAGGAAAGGTGAGAATTAGATTTGTATTTGAAATTTCTATTGTTTAAATACTGGCATAGGTCTGTGTATATGTCTTTATCTATATCCATATCTTTTCTCTTATAGGACAACAATTTTCCATTTTTATACTGAATTTTATTTTTCATGTCTATTTTTTTTTCACAAGCATAAATTTGTGGAAAGTATGAACAGTGAGTACTATTTCCAATTATTTGGGATATTTAATACAAACATGATAATTAGAAAAATATGTATTAGTAGCTGTATCCTGGCAGCTAATGGTAATATAAAATCGACTTTTCTCCAAAGTTTCCTTTTCCCTGGGAAATTTCCATAAGCCAAAGTTTTCACTTTTAAAAATCCAGCAGTAGCAAAGGACACAAGACAAAAAATTTGGAAATTTAAAGGCCAAATCCAACCTGGCTGTAGTCTGCATATATGACAAGGGCCTAAAAGAACCACCAGTAAACACCCTAACATCTTTACTTATTACTCTATGATGGTAACTTTGTGTGTGCTGTTAACTAGGCCTGGAATGTTCTTCTCTTTTCTACAACTGGCTAGCTGATTCTGCTTCTTTCAGATTTGCCCCACACATCTGGGCTTGTTAGACAAACTCCCCACTTTCCAGTCTGGATTGAGGGCCCTTCCTTCTGCATTTCATGTACCTACCAATGCTCTTATTTTTCACTGTCTGTTTAAATGATTGCCTTTGGGTTTTATTTTTGAACCCCAGGGCCCAAAATACAACAGACATCCCTGCCTTGGACAAAGAAGATACTCAACATGTTTACATAGGGAAACACATTTGTACAATAAGGGTGGAATAGATGACTTCAGTGGCTCCATACAATTGTAAAACATTATGAAAAATTAATTACCTCTATTGGTCTCCCAAGGAAATTCTTGTCTGTCACCTTATAATGGTGGAAGTCACCTTTGTGCTTGTAGGAGACATTGATATCCATATTCAGTTGGTGTTGTTTAATGAGGAGTGAATATTCTGTCAGACCCTCGATGGCATTAATTGTATCCTATCAGTAATCAACAAGAGACAGAAATATGTTTAGTTTATTTATATAACCCATGTGTACAAACAGCTAGGAGCAGTGTCTGAAGACAAAACTCCAGCTGACTGAATGAAGCCAGCTAAAGGCCCCATTGTGGAGAAGGAATCTCTCTCTCTCTCTCGCTTTCTCTCTCTCTCTCTCTCTCTCTCTCTCTCTTCCTAATAAAGATACTAGCAGGAATAGGCAGAAAGTACGGTTTCCCATCTGGGTCTCCTCTCTACTCTGCATGTATAACCTTGGGCAAGTCACTCCTTGTGGAAGGCCCCCAATTCTGCTTGGTTATCTTTCTCGCTCTTCAGTCTTACACTAAATATTTCTATAGTGAGGCTACAAACTCTCCTTTTCCATTAGTCTATGTTTTGATGTTCATTTTTCTACCTATTGTATTGATTTCTAACCTCATGTATCTCAATTTATAATCATTTTATTTGTATTTAGTTTATTGTGGAGACTCCTACTCCTTTACATGAGATTCTTGGGACAAATGGGCAGCATATATTTCTTGGTATTTGCTGTGAGTTGAACATATCCCCTATACATTCAAGTGTTGTAACTTAATCTCCCATATGGGAGGTTGGAGGTAGAGCCTGATGGGAGGAGTCTGGGTCACAGGAGTGAGTGGATTAGTGGATTCCTTATACAATCATTCTTTTTTCTTTTTTCTTTTTTTCTTGGTACTGGGGATCGAACTCACAACCTCATGCCTGTCAGGCAGGCGCTTAAGCCACTGAACCAAACTCCTGGACTTGGATTCCTTATGAAAGGATGAGTTTGTCCCATCTTGTGTTCTCTTTCAGTTTCTTCTTGCCCTCTGTTTGCCCTTTCTTTATGGGATGATACAGAAAAGAGGCCCTTGCCAGATGCTGGCCCTGAGTCTTGGATACCCCAGTCTCCAGAACCATGAGCATCTCTCTAGAATCTTTCTGTTCATTATAAACGACCATGTCTGTGGTATTCTCTTATAGCAGCACAAAATTGACTGACAGTGTCCACTGCATTTAATGGATACATATGGCAGCTATTCAATACACATTTGTTGAAGGAATAAATGAATGAATGGTATCATTTGGACTTCATCTTCCTCATCTATAGAATCAGGAAATGCAACTAGATCAGAGATGTTAAGTGCAAGGCTGATCCCCCGACCTATGTTGCACCCATGGTGAAACCCATTAGATAGTCATTAAATCAATCCTAAAGGATCCTTGTGCCTCTAAATCTTACATGTATACATACATGCTCTGTGTTATTATCTAAACATGCTGGACAGAGAAGATGTTGACACTTGAGATAAACTTTGAAGACAGACATACAGTCATGTACCACTTAATGGAAGAAATATAAAAATGTGCTGTGCCAGTTGCTGGCGTGCAAATATCTCGATGTGTATTCACACATGCCTGGATAGTATAGGACATGAGGAGGAACTTTTTAGAACTTTAAATAATACAAACAATCCCTGCAGCACATGTGCCATGGGCTCATCATCTATGGTATAGGTCAATCACTCAGTGTGACCTCTTGACAAAGTCAAGGGACATGGTAAACATGAGATGCATGAAGCTGTTGCTGGAGTAACATGGCATACTACTTTATAGTCAACTTTTTTGATAAGTAGAATGAATACACGTTAAGATAATGATAAAAAGTATAGTAGAGAGGCAGAGAGTGTAGTTCAGTGGTAGTGTGTGTGCATAGCCCTAGATTAGATTCTCCCCAAAGAAAGTATAGTGTACTAAATACAGAAACCAGTGACACCACTGCTTATCATCATTCTAGCACTCACTATCAAGCATGTGTACTATGTGTATGTGCTATACTTTTGCATAATGATAAGGGAAATAGGTTTGTTTATACTTTATCACCACAAATATGTGAGTAGCGTGTTGAACTATGACATTTCAGTTGCTACAGCGTCACTAGACAATAGAAAATTTTCAGCTCCATTATAATCTTGTGGACCACTGTCAAATATGCAATCTATTGCTGACAAAGTATCATTATGTGGCACACAACTTTATATTATGGAACTACACAATAGCTTTAAATATGTGCATATATAATACCCTAATGATTGATACAGTAATCAATTTTTGTTTCAATTTTTATATTTGTGTTTCAATTTTTATATTTTGCAGGTGAGGAAAGCCATCAGGTTCTTCCTCTACATAGCAACCACTATTAGATAGAACACGATAAAATTGCTGGTAGTCCTAGTAGGCTTTCACGGTCACTAAGAATCATGCAGGGGAAGCACTGGGTTTAGCCTCAGGAGGCACGAGTGCTGATCTTGGTTCTGCCACCGAGTCTCTGACTAAACCTCGCTGAGCATATTTCTCCCTCTGCAGCTCCTCTCTAGGGACCCTTCCATTCTACACATTCGGTGGACAAAGGCATGGAGGGCAGACCGAGCGTGGAAAGTGTGGTATGCGAAACAAATAGCACATAGGAGAATGATGCAAGCCAAAGACATAATACCTGGGTTGAATAAAAGCCGCCTCCATACCTCTGCTCTTCGGACAGCCATTTGATGATGGGATTGACATAATTCATGTCTTTCAAGTTCAGGCTGGTGAGTAAAGCATAAGAAGTTGTTTCCACCATAGCGGCTGTACCGGCATTGGGTGCAGAGGTGTCTACAAGTTGGAGACTGTCTTTCCAAAAACGGTAAATGGGTGGATCACCTGATATCAACACATCGTATTTGTTAATATGACTAAAAATGTGAATTTGACATAATTATAGCAGGTATATTAAGGCCTTCTGTTTTGTAGGAGCCAGCTGGTTTTTTTGGGAAAGAACTTCTTCAAGGTGGCCAATCAAGATTCCTTAATACAGTGCTACTTGTCTTTATTTATAAAGGCTGACACGGAAAGGCAACATGCACTAGGGAGAGGTTGGAGTTAGAATTGAAAATGTTATAAATTGAGAATTAGTAGGTTTAGATTCTAGTCTCTGCTCTACTATTAATCAACTGGGTTAACTTGAGCAAATTTATTTAGTTCTGTGGGACTCAATTTCCTAAAACTTTAGGCAGACAACACTTTCTTTCGTACAGGGAAACTCAAGTGAGATACTAAGTGGAAAAGTATCTGCAAATTAAAAAGCACCATACACATATAAAGAATTATTATTGGCACTGTAAGAGAAACTAAAGAACCATTCTCCCTGAAAAATTCACATCCTGGAAATTATGAGATCATACCCAAATCCTTATTTCAGTCATTTGTTATCTCCACCCAATTTAAAGCACCAAAGGCAATTTCATATACACAACACTTTTCATAAGTTATATTTGTTACTGCTTTGTGATGTAAACCAATCACTTGAAATCCTTTTTGGAACAACATAAAAAAAACAGTAAAGCGTATTTTGAATTATTTTTGCAGGTTGGTCACAGTTTTGATATATCTGATTAAAATTCTTAATTACATTATTGTCATGACCTTGGACAAAATACTTTCCCCTCCCTCTCAGAGACTCAGATTTGGTGTGTTTAATATGAATTTTAAAAGAAACTTCCAGCTCAAATATTATCTAAATCATCAAGTTTCCTTCTAGTTCCTAAATTCTGTGATTTTATGGTCCATATCTTATAATACGCAAGAGATTTATTTTCTGTTAGTTTTGAAATGCCACATGAATAGTTTTGAAGTATATGTTCAAATTTAGTCATCTTTAAATGATGAGAGAAGTGAGATTTTATAGATGATCATAAATCATGTAAGATTTGCAAAATTTTTAGAAAACTTAGCAAGGAGGGGTCTCAAAGTATCCAACAGTGCCAATGACCTCAGCTACCTGGTAAGAAATAAGACAGGTCACACACCCCTTTTCTTAAAGTTCTACATGGTTTTCTTTCTCATTTAAAGTGGAAATTAAAGTTCTACGATTCCCTCTGCTCTCTTCCTTTAGCACCCGGATGTGAATGCGATACAGGCAGCCCTGCGCTGGATGGAGGCAGCTCTACACCAGGGTATGTGGAGCATGGGCCAGATTTCAGCCTTGACTCACCTGATGGCTTGGGTGCTGCTGTGGTTCAAATGTGCCTTGTCCTGACCAAAACTCATGGTGGGGCGTGGTTCCCAGTACAGCTGTGTAGGGAGGTGGAGGCTACTGACAAGTGTTTTGCTCATGGAGGTGGAAAACTCATGGGTGGATCAATGCCTTTCTTGTTTAAATGGGTGAGCTGTTCCAGGAGTTCAGACCCCTTCCTCTCTTCCCATGGGCCCATTTCCCATGTGCTTTCCAACATGAGGTCTTTTCCAGAATCTAAGCAAAGCCTGGGAGCATGCTCTTGGACTTACAGAATCATAAGCCAAAATAAACTTCTTCCCTTTATAAATCACCCAGTCTCTGGTATTCTGTTACAGCAAGAGAAAACGGATCCAAACAGGTACTTTCACCACTGCACAGCTGCACACTGAAGCCACGAAGAGTTCCTGTAATGATCTCTAAAGTGCTACACAGCTTTCCCTCGCCCCTTCTTTCCCTGAGTTCACTTCCAGCTCCTCGTCTCACTCCTCTGCAGTCATACTGTCTCCTTGCAGTTCTCCGAACACCATGTATGCTCTTGTCTCGGGGCATTTGCTCATGCTGCTTCCCCCTCAGGAACATCCTTCCAGCCAGCCATGTGATTTGCTTCATCACTTCCTTTCAGGTCTCCACTCAAATAGTCATGATCAATATGACGACATTTCAGTGAGGCCCATGTACACAGTCGGGCCAGATGGCCCGGGCCTGTAATAGACTGTGCCGTGTATTGTGTGTAAGTATACTCTATGTGGTTCACACAATGGTAAAATTGCCTAATGATGCATTTCTCAGAATGTATCCCCATCAAGTGACATATGACTGTACATCTTTCCAGGGAGGCTTACGTCCTGTGCAGTCTCCCTATTTAAACTCAGACCACATCCACTTAACTTATCTCCTTTCCTGGCTTTTTTCCCCCTCATTTCAGTCATCACTAACCTACTCAAAAAATTGAACTTATTTATTGTGTTTTTCTCCTCCCCACAACTAGAATGGAGGTTTCATGAAGATGTGGCTGTTTCTGGGGCATTTTATTTGTTGCTTTAGCCCTAAAGCCTAGAACAGTGCCTGGCACACAGAGAATATCCGAGGATATTTAAAATGCATTTGTTGAATAAAGGCATAAATACATGTTTACCAAATGAATTCATAAGTGAAGAGCATTTATTGCTTCGTAGGTGATGCTTTGTTCCTTGAGAGACAGGCTCGTGTTTTATTCAGCTCTGCATGCCACCCACTTCTCCAGGATTGGCAAACTCTATGTGCTCAGTAAATCCCCATTGAAGAAATGTGTGGAAGCAGGCATACCTTTAACTGAAGCTTTCCTCTTCAGGGCTGAAACAATGGAACGAAACTGTGGGTGTGTTCTATCTCCCAGGGAAAGTGCATAGGCCGCAATGGCCAGTGTAAAGGTGCTCCGGGATGGGAGGGTATTTTCAAGCAGGAAAGTGTCAGCTTTAGTTAGAGCAGTGCTGATTTTCTGGAAACAAGAGCGGAAGACACCTAAGTTTCTTTAAGTGTCAGCCCATCAGCAGACAGACACAGCACCCAGTTTGCACCACCCTGCGGCAGGTGAGATGAAGGCAGGAATGAGGACCTCGGAATGGAAGCGGGGGATAGCTCTGCAGAGCAAATCCTTCTGAGAAGGGGTAGAACATGACCTCAGAAGGGAAAAGTGACTGTCCAGATTGGGTTCAGCTTTCTCCTCTGAATTCCCTGGTTCCTTGTAGTGATTTTTTGTCTCTTAAGTTCCTGGTTCCAACATCAGGCCTGGCTTCCAGGAAGAAGCAGCACCAACAAGAAATACAACTTTCATCCTTCTTTCTCAGCATGACTGAGACAAGTTCATGTGTTCCAAAGAAATTATACTTAATAAATAGTAAAACCATAAACAGCAGAAAACTGACCATCTGCCAAAGTGCTTTCTGATCCTGTGAATTCCTGGGAAAAGAGTCCCTGTCACTTTGTGCTGAGGCTGCCAAAAGAGTTGCTGGGTGTGAGTGAGTCAGGAGAAAGCCTGCAGAAGGCCACTAACATCCTGCCTGGCTCCTTCTCTCCCAGCTCCCCTGGGTCTCACACTCACGTGGCCACTGGTGCTCACTAGTCCTCCAGGGCCCGGGGAACTGGTCTTGTATGGAGTGGAAGATTGGAATTACTTATTGGAATTCCAGTAACTTTTCCCCGAGATCACAAATGTGGACTCCACACAGCGATGAGGTCCATCCAGAAGGGCTTCCTATATCTGTCTTCTATTCTGCAGACAGGAGTACTTAACCTTAGCTCAGCGGTCTCTAATGTCTATCATAGACGTGAAACCCTTCGGTTCTGGGGTTAGAGTTGCCTTGAAGGAATGCGAAAAGAAGCTTTTGAAGCTAAGTGTCTTCTGATTGGTGGCCCTTCCAGTGTATGCTCCAGTTATAGACCTGAGCTAGAAAAAGAAAACACTTGCTTACCACCAGGGGGCATACGTCAAAAGCTTTTCGAATTCCAATCACCGTAAAAGCTGTCAGATATAAGGCGCTCTCTCGGGCTTCAACAGGCAAGGTACCCTAAAACAAAAAACAAAACAAAACAAAACTGTTTAAAAACGGTGTCTTTAAAGCGAAACGATCAGTTTTTAATCTCCATTTTGAGCCTGTCTCCACTTTTTCATGCACTCCAGCAGGCTGCTCACCATTTCTCTGCGGGCTCTGGGTCTTTTGCTTCAGTGGCTTCACCTGTGCATTTCTCTACCCACACCTTCTAGCCCACTTCGTGCTTTTTCACTACATTCAGATTCTTTCCCTTGGTCAAGACCCCTGTTAAAATGCCACCTCTTCTATGAAGCACTGTTTGGTCTTTATGCTGCCATTTTTTCCCTCTTACAATAAAGATAATTCAATGCAGGATTTATAAAGCTTTCAGTGAAGTTTATTTACCTCTAGAGCTTTATTTCATGACACTCACTGTCTAATTCTTATGCCCCCTATTTCTTTGAATCAACCACACTCCCTTTTTTCAGTTCAAAATGCCAGACATAATAGGAATATGAGGAAACATTAAGCATCACTAATCATCAGGTAATTAAAAACCACAATGAGATACTACCTCCCACTTGTTAGGATGGCTATCACCAAAAATACAAGAGATAAGTGTTGGCAAGGATACACACCAAAAAAGAACTCTTGCATACAGATGATGGAAATGTAAATTAGTACAGCTATTTTTGAAAGCAGTATGGAAGTTCCTTGAAAAATTAAAAAAATAACTGCTATATATCTTACCATTGGGTAAATATCCAAAGGAAAAGAAAAAGAAATCTAGATCTCAAAGATATATTGTCACTTCTACATTCATTGAAGCATTATTCATGATAGTCAAGATATGGAATAAGGTCAACCTCAGTATTCATCAGTGAATGTATGGATATATATATATATATATATATATATATATGAATACTAATCTTACTTAAAAAAGAAGAAAATCCTATCAATTGTGACAACATGGATGAATCTGGAGGACACTATGCTAAGTGAAATAAATCAGTTACAGAAAGATAAAATACTGCTTACATGTAGAAGCTAAAAGAGTCAAACTCATAAATGTAATAACTATGGGCTAGAGGTGGAACTATGTTGGGCAAAAGACACAAAATTTCACTTAGGAAGAATAAGTGTAAGAGATTTATTGCATAACATGGTGACTGCAGTTAATAACAATGTATTGCACAGTACTTGAAAATTGCTGAGAGTAGATTTCTTCTTTATATTTTTGGTACTGGGAGACAGTAGATTTTACATGTTCTCACCACAAAAAAAAATGCATATGAACTAATACATACGTCAATTGGCTTGATTGCAGCACTCCATTATGGATACATATAGCAAAAAGTCGTTATATACCATATATATTATTTTAATTTGGATAAAAGGAAATCTAATTCTGATTCAAAAAATCCCATCTGTGGGCTCTATTTGGAATGCTCTTTTTTTGGTCTCCCTCTTATGTCTTAAGAGCCTGGTTAACTCATTTTTGCAACCCCCCTACCTAGATTCAATCATTTGCTTTCAGTGCAACTACATTTCCCCTTTCTTAATGTGTATCAAGCACATGACATTACTTCAAGTCTGGCTTCTCCGCTAGATCATAGGCTGTATGACCTCAGTGACCACACCAGTTTTGCTTACTGTTGCGTCTGTACTGTTTAGTGCATCATGGAATAAATTAGTGATCACACACATATCTTAATTGGAGTCGCTAATATTTTTACAAGCACTTGTACTCCATATTCTCCTCCTGTATGAATCTCTTTGTGGCAGGAATACTGTCTGGGCTCCATTCTTCCCATCCCTTCTGTCCCATCATGCCCAAATAAGACCCGTGTATATGGTAGGTGCTCAGTGAATGGCCATTGAATGAATGTGGATAACTGGATAGATGGATATCTCAAGAAAAAAAAGTTAGAGTATTTTACTCTTCAAATAACACCTCGATAATGTCAGTTGCCCTATTTCTTTTCTTTTTTTTTTAAATTAGGGCATGTTTGTAGTACACAATGATTACAGTTATCATGGGGAGTTTGTGCACGTACATAATATATCTTAAGTTTTCTCTCTCTTTTTGTTTTTTCATTCCTTAACCTTCCCTTCCCTACCTGCTCCCTTCAATTCTTGGTCCCCTTCCCGTTTGCAAAAGCTCTATTTTCATCATTTTCCCTCTTCGATTCTTTTCTTTCCCAACTCCTCTTCCTCTTCTCTGTCTTCTACCCTTGCTCCAACTCTTGTTCCTCATCCATTTGACAAAGTTCTCCCTACTTCTTCCTCTTTATGTATCTTCTACTTTACCTCTCTCTCTGTCTCTCTCTGTCTGTCTCTCTCTCATATATATAAACTTGTGTGCCTGATTTATTTCACTTGATATTATGGTCTCTAATCCAGTTGCCCTGTTTCTTATGTGAGTGCTAATCTGCTACTGGTGCATGAAAAGGCCAGTATGAGACCCATAGGCAGCCAAGGCGGTCATTCATGCCAGATACAAAAGGAATTGGATTACAGCCTTCTAAGGAGCAGAGGTATCTTGGAGCAACATTGTATTGCACCGTAGTTCAAATTTGCAAATAGATTCTAATCTCAGAAGACACTTTGTTCCCTTTTTAATAAATTGGCCCCAACTTCTCTTACAAACAGCACATAGATAGGATCCCATCTTTCATGATGACACCATGGAAATTTGATCTATGAGGAGGCCATGAGTTTTAGGTGCAGATTCCATACCCAGGGTAGACAGATGAATAAGTACATTTTACTTTTTCTGAAATTTACCCCATGTGACTCATAAACACCTGTGATACCAGATGTCCAGGACATCACCATGTGGCCCCTGGCCTGAGACCTCTTTGCTTCAGATGCATTTGGAATGCTCTTTTTTTGGTCTCCCTCTTATGTCTTAAGAGCCTGTATAGGAAGGCCTCTGTATTCTGCCTGTTCGCAAGAGGCGTTTTTTGCCAGATAACATATATTTTCCCCTCTTCTCTTTTCATCCTCCCATAATAGAATGAGAAGAAAACTCTAAACTTATAAATCAAACAATTACTAATTTGTACATTTGGTTTCCTTACCTGTAATTTTATTGGTTGATAGTGAGAATTTTCCTTGAAAGATCCATTTTCTAATTGACAGTTCTCAACCAGCCACAATAAAGAATTGCAAATTGAATTTTGATTCTGTTCTACATATTTATTTACTTGTCCAAGCACTCTCAAAGCAAAGGCTGTTAACCTTTAAGACAATCAAACAAATACTTAGAACAATGAGTTCCTTTTGACTTTCATCTTTGGAGGGTATTTTAGTTCACACAATTTTATTCTTCAGAAAAAAATATAAAAATTTTAAAACATACAATTCCATAGTAAATCAACATTTTAAAAGGTGACAAGGGAAGATGTTTGGAAGATCTCTAAACTATTCAGTCAACAAACGTGAAAAGTGCATCTTCTGTGATTACAACACTGTTCACAAGCACACAAGTAAAAACTGATCCCCGAAGACAAAACAATTGCTCTCTAAAATTAAAGACAACAGGTGAAACAAATAGTTTTGGGTGAAGGCACTGACCTGTGAACACAAGACATGAAGGGTAAAATCATACAACTCTTCATTATAAAATCTGCACAACTGTGGTGGCTGAATTCCTGTCTCCTTTTCCAACACCCTGGGAGAGTGGCTCTCACTTCTATCCCTCGAGCTCTACCACTGAAACAGACCTTGGTACCTTTCAAGGAAGTTTTAACATCCCAAATACTTAGACAAAGAGCAATTTCAGTCTCTGCTAACATCTGTCACAGAGGATCAGGGAGGACGGAATTCACGCTTTACCTCCTAAATGCCTCTTCCCTCTCTAGCTCCCCTAAAGTCCCTTACTTTGAGCATCTCAGAGATTGAAGACTTGAACCATTTGATTCTTCAACCCCTGACCCTCACTTTAAAATTTTATTTCATTTTGACTTTCATTTGCTGTTTAAAAACATATTTTAAGTACTTTTTTTGGAGGGAGGGAAATCTTCATATGATTCAAAAATTTGAAAGTATAAATGGTATAAAATGATAAATCTCTCTCCTGCCCACATTCTTCGCTGCTTTGCAAGAGTCAGCTAGCACTTTTCCTAGGGTATCCTTCCAAAGTGTGAGCATAGGGATACAGGCTTCCTGTCTACCTTCCCATCCCAACTATACCAAATATCAAGATAGTATTTATATTGTCTTGTTCTTGGCTTTTTACATTTAATTATATACCTTATAGGTCTATATTAACATACAATATTTCCTCATTCTTTTACAAATGATTTAAATATTGAATTACAATATTTTGGTCCAGATGCACAAAACTAGCTATTTACCTACTTAGGAACCTTTAGCTTATTCTAAATCTTTGCTCCAACACCTTCAATTATTAAAAAATTTTTTTCTTGACATTAGTTGAGACTTGCTTCTCCACAATTGAGTGCCTTTTTCTAATGGTTCTTCTGGTGACACAGAAGGTCATTTTCTACTCCGTGGAGTTTTAGGGGAAAGAATTTAGAATACTTCCTGCTCATCTCCCAGTCTGCTCCCATGCGGAGGAGGAGGGCTACATCCATGTGTTGATCACATGCTAGCTCACTGAGTGGCCTGTGTGTTATGCTGGGGCTCTCTTGGGATTTTGGCTTAGGGCGGCTCTTCTGCTAGCACGCTAAGGAGGAGTAAGAAGGTAGTCAGACTGCCAGGCTGCCTCTGCCTTTCTTAGCAGTTGGGCCAATCATACCTGATCTGTGTTTCAGTTTGATCTTGAAAAGGCAATGACAATAAATGGACCAAAGGCTCCAACTCCTAAGATTTGTTATAAGGATTAAATATACGAACATGCCTACAACAGTTCTGGCAGTTAAATATGTAACAGAGATACGTGTTTGTCTCTCCTAGTACTTGATACTCGGGTGCCCCAGCGCTAGAGTCCTCAGAGGGTGGGTATCGCAATAGGCCATCTCCAACAGTAAAAAAAAATACATTTTGCTCAGGTTTTTTTTTTTTCCCCCTTCTTCTCACTGATCTGTATCTTAGACTGGCCTGAAATTCAAACTTTGACTGTGATTTGAAGGAAAAGAGAAAGAGTAGGTTATTTAACTTGCTTTTATAGTAGACTCAAGGCTACCTATAGATGTTCTTATAGTTTGACTTTACTCTTTAAGTTTTACAATAGGTTCTAGTGGTAAAAATTTTTAGTAGAAAAAAATTGGCAAAGTCACTTTGAAGAGAAATCTGACAAAATATGATAAAAATGAAAACATGCTCCAGCAATTCCATCTCTAGGACTGTAACCTAGAGAGATACATACGTGTGTACAAAAAGACATAAGAAGCTGCTTATTACAGTATTGTTTCTAATAGTAAAAACTGGAAATAACTGCCCATCAAATGACAATGGATAAAAAATATATGCTATGTATAATTTGTAAAAATGTGATACAACATGGCAAGCAAAAGGAATGAACTATATCTATATATACAGTTATGCTAGAGCTAAATGACTAAATGTTGAGGGGAAAAAGGCAAGTCACAGACTGACAGCTGTGGTTTGACAGTCATTGTGATCATTTAAAAACACAAGAAGGGACTGCATATGAATTCATATGTATCAATACATCACATATATCACATACATCATATATAACATGTATATTATATATATATATATTAAAGATTAAAAATGACCTGGAAAGAAGCACAAATTCATGAGTACAAATGACCCTGAAGGAAAGTGAAAAGGGATAAGATAAAAGCTGTGGTTAAAGGAATAACTCAAACTATAGCTGTAATATTTTCTTTTATAAAAAGACTAATATGAAACAGTTCACAATCCTCAATTTTGGGTTTTGTTAATAGGAATGTTATTTGCACTTTTTGTACCAGCTCTATATTTTTAAGAGAAACTTTGAGAGTACGTAGATGCTGTTTCCTTCTATGTATATGACTTCTTTTGAGGAACTTGTGCAGCTGGGTCTGGGGTACTGTTCAAGTGCTGCTGTGGTTCTGGCTAACTGCTCTCCATGTGGTCTTGCCTGGCCTCTTGAAAGGCTCTGAGTGTTGCCTGAGATGTTGCTGTATCTTGTGGTAGGGGTTTCCGGTCTGCCCTGACACCCATCTCCCCCAGGCTCCAGGGTTGATGTGTCTTTTTAAAATATGCCACTCACACATGGTGAAACTTAACTCTCAGGTATAACCAGTGGCACCTGGGGACTAATTGAATGCAGAGCCAAAAGGAAAGGGAGGGGTCAAAAACCTCCTGAAGATTTTAACTTGGTTAGTGAGGACCAAGTGCAGGGCATTGCTGTAAACTGACGAAGGGAGCAGAAGAGAGAAGTGTGTTTGAGAAAGAGAAGAATGAATTTGGCACAGATCTCTTTTGATGGCTTTTGGCGCTAAGCACCTAGAAATGTGGATCTGGAGCTTAGAAAACATATCAGGTCTTAAGATGTTGACCAAGGCACCACTGGAATAAAAGTGATAGAAATTGTAGGCAAAGATGAAATTGTACAAGGAGAGATGATAAAAAGTAAGGGGCCCCAGGGTGAAATCTTGTGGATTCTCAATACTTAAAGGGGAAAAGCTAAAATTAAATTATTGTAGGTTGGAAGCATCTTACATGTGTTTCATGGAGTGGAACCTGAAAAGCGCCTGGCGTACTGTGTTTTTATTCAGTGTTTCTGTCAAAATATGATAGCATTTTCTGAAAGTAGACTGCATGTGGGCTTGTTCATTCATTTTGTCTTGTCCTCAAAGAATCAGATTTATGGAAGGTATGCCTTATTGAATAAATACTTATTAAGTAGTAGGTATGTGCCAGACATTAGGAATACTAGGAATGGCCCATGTGGAGCTGACAGTCTATTGAAGGAAGTAGACATTAAGTGAAGTAAGCAAAATTTTGGTAATAAATGCTAATGATTAAAGGAACATAGGGAGAAAATGAAGTTCTGGGATGAGAATTGGTTGCAATTTTAGATAGAATAATATAGCAGGGGTCTTGTAAAGAAGGTGACTTTTAGTAAAGACATGAAGAAAATAGGAAACCAGCCACGTTGACACCCAGGCAGCAGTGGTATAGACAGGAAATAGTGCAAAGACCTGCGGTGGCAGCATGCCTGCATGTGTTTGAGGAGTGGTGAAATGGCCTTGGAGTCTCGCAGAGAAGGTGAAGAGATGCAGACAGATCATTAGAACTTCATAAATCTCAATAAGAGAGGTTGGTTTTTACCGCAGGTCCAACAGGAAGCTCCTGAATGGTTTTGAGTGCCATGACCTAACTTACATTTTAGTAGGGTCATTCTAGTTGCTGTGTTGAGTATGGAGTAAAGAGGATCAAAGTCTGGAGTTCAGAAGACTACAGGAGGCTCGTGCAATAATCCAGGGGGGAAGCTGGTGTGGACTAGAATGATGGAGTAGAGATGGTGAGAAGTAGTCAGAGTCAGGATTTTTGTTGTTGTTGTTTGTTTGTTTGTTTGTTTTGGTACCGGGAATCAAACTCACAACCTCATGCTTGCCAGGCAGGCGCTTGTACCACTGAGCTAAATCCTTCAGGATATATTTTGAAGGTGTAACCAAGCATATTTGCTGGATCTGATGTGGGTTGTAAAGGAAAGAGAGGAGTTAAAAAATGACTAAGTTTAGAGTAACTACCAAGTCTGAGCAACTGGAGCAATGGAATGTCCGAGTTATTACTCTTTATTTAATCCACTACTATGTGAAAGTACAAGTTGAGACTTGCTACTTACCAAGTGCTACCACTTGCACCCTTCCACATGCTGTACGAATAGTCAGCATTTCTGTAGGACATGATGCTCACCATCCCTAAAAGACACCAGAAGAACACAGTGCCTCATTGGTCTTCATTTCCACTCACAGTGCTACATCAGCCCCAGGGGGCAGTAAACTTCCTTTGGTGTTGGGCAGTAAACACATGCTATGTGGCCAGCGCTGAGCTCCTCAAAGGAAGCATGAGAATTGCTTGAACTGGGAATTATCGAGCAGAACATTCTGCTCTCATTCAAAGGGGGAGGAAGTGCTCTGTACAGTTTGGAATGCAGGTGTCTTGTCTCTCATCCAGGCATTTTGGTAAGTCAAGCCAAAATGCTACAGAAATAGTACACGTATTTATTCATACAGTAGAGTCCATCTCAGGATTCTTTTTGGCTAAAATTCTTTTTGTACTAAAGCACTTATGTAATTCATGACAAGTTAAATATTAGTTTAAAAATCACTAGATTATTATGTAAAAGAGAAAGTTCTTTTTTTTTTTTACCTTCTTTTATTTTTTTCTTCAGGTACTGTTTTTTAGTCAAAGAATCAGGATAAAAAATGTTCCAATGGTTTCCTGCTTCCAAATAGTGAAAAACATAGAATACTGGGACAATGCTCATCAGCTCTGCCTCCGCATTGCCCCTGGGGAGGTGGGTTATGATATCGATGCCCTCCTTACTCAGGACGGTAGACAGGACTTCACCCATCAGCATCCCTGAAACAAGAAGAAGTCAAAGTAGACATGACTACCACCTACCAGCGGATAACAGTACATTCTCAAGAGAACGGTGCTTGCTTTGGAAGCACATATACTACAGAGAAGAACGACCATCTCTATTCTATTTTTTTTTAATCTAAGCAGTTCACTTGCTTCTCAGAAATGGGTGAGAAAAAGGATTTGGCTTGGAACATGAGTTCAAAAGAAACAAAACGAACGCTTAAGCAATATCTCTATACTATAGTAGTAGATGATATAAGGATGCAGCGGACAGATTATTGCCTCTACTGTGATTATATGGGCATAATGCATGGCAAATCTGCTGCCATTCACGGATTTAGATATTGCAGGCCATATTAACCACTCCTCCTACAAAGTAAAACAAAGCAGGGAGTGTGGTAACCACTCTGTAACTCACTGTGCAACCTTGTACAAACCATTTTCTTATAAATCGAACAACAGGATTGCACAAGATCAGCAAGGGGCTTTCTGGTACTAACATCCTGTGATTCCAAGGTTTTCTGTGAGGTAAAATGTAGTCAGGACTTTCTACCATCCTGATGGTATGTTACTGAATTGTTGAGGCAAGAGATCAGTGAAAGCCCATCAAAGATGCCATGTCTTCAAATGTCCTGGAGAGAAGAGAATCCCTGCTACAGTTTGAATGCATGTGTCCACTCAGAACCCATATATGGAAATCTACTCAGCAAGGGCATGGGATTAAAAGGTGAGAATTTTGGGGGTGATGAGGTCATGAGGGCCCTGTCCTCCTGAATGGGATTAATGACCTTCTCAAACAAGTGTGAGGGAGCTGTTCACCCCTTCCTGTCATTCTGTTCTTCCACTCCTACCCTGAGAGGGTGTAGTGAGAAGACACCAGTTGAGAAGCGGAGAGCAGCCCCTGGCAGACATCAAATCTATCACAACTTAGAGCTTGGACTCCCTAACTTCTAGTATGGTGAGAAATAAATGTCTGTTCTTTATAAATTATCCACCCTTAGCTATTTCGTTATAGCAGTGTAATCCGACTAAGACAACCCTTCTGGGACTGGTATTTCAGCAGAAGAGTGCTGTCATCTTGGGGCCAGTGTAGAGCATAAAGCTTTCTTTGGTGCCGAGACCATGGAAAATTCTTTAAGTTTACAAGCAGCTGCACTCCTTCTTTTAGAGAAGTCTTTGGCCAAAGACAGTCTTCACTCTGCATCATGGGGGAATTAATCTTCATTTCAATCAGGCCAGTGGAAGAAGATAGTTGGAAAAGTGATCAAGTACTTGTAGGAGAGTAATAGGTGGTCTCAAAGGAGATTTGTGTGTGCAGGGAATCAGATAAATACAAATAGAGTAGTGTAATTAAGTTGGGCTTGGTGGTACATGCCTGTAATCCTAGCACTTTCAGAGCAAGGGGCAGGATAACAAACATAAGCTCAACCTGGGCAAGTTAGTAAGATGCTGTCTCATAAAAAAATTAATAAATAAGGCTGGGGCTATAGCTCGGTGTGAAGGCCCTGGGTTTAATTCTCAGTACTGGGCCAGGGATTTAGCTCAGTGGCATAAACGCCTGACTGGCAAGTGTAAGGTTGTGAGTTTGATCCCCAGTACCAACAAATAAATAAATACATACATACATACATACATAAAGTCAGCTTTAAAAGAACTGACTGGATATCAATGAATTGTCCTAATTCTCAGTATCACACACACACACATTCACCTATACAGGGAAATAAGTAGCAAAAATAGAACATGTTAATTTACCTTTTACACTCAAAATTCTCTTGACATTTGTTTTTGGGACCAAATCTAATGGTATCCTGTATGGAAACTCCTTTCGTCTGCTGACAGTGCCTGTAATTTTAAAAATGGTTAGATTTACACAGAGTTTTTCAGGGAAGAGCCTAATTGCAGATTATTTATAATGTGTCTACTGCCAAAGAATTTTTTGAAGGAAAATAGTCTTTTATAATAATGTTATTAAAGTTACAAAGAAAGAAAAATCAAAGATTTTAAAATCAAACTCTAGGCTTGTATTATTTCTTTAAATAAAACACTAAACTTGGCTATAAGATTGCTGGTCATAACAAGATATGAAATAAATAGGTTGCATTAATTTTATCCAGCAGTAAAAGGTAGCATGACTTTTTGTCTAAAGACAGAAATTTGTTCCTGGCACTGAAATTTAAAAATAAACAACACGCAATTTCCTAGTCAAAGTTATTTGAACACTAGCTCCATTGGGAAGTAAGACCTGAAGTTCTTTCCACCTTCTCCTTCCCGTCCAACTTGGAGATGTTCTCTATATGCCTTTGATAATAGAATTTTAGCACACTGGTATCAGGGAATTTTTCTATTATAATTTATCACTACTTTTCATCATAAGAATGATAACATTTATTATTGTACTGATAGACTACCAAGCACTGCACTGAGCTCTTTAGATGCATTATTACATTGAATCTTCACATGAATCCAGTGTGCTAGGTCTATTTTTATTATTTTAATTTTATAGATGAGGAAATTGGGCTTAGAAAATAACTTGGACAGGGTCACAGAACTAGTACAGGTAGAATCTTGATCTGAGCCAAGGAGGACTTTTTTTTTTTTTTTTTTGCTCTTTTTGAGACATGTTCTCACTATGAGGTTCAGGCTGGCCTTGAGCTCACTTTGTAACCCAGGCTTGTCTCGAACTCACAATGATCCTCCTGCCTCAGCCTCCAAGTGCTGGGATTACAGGTGTGTACCACCACACCCTGCTTAAGGAGGTTTTACCAGAGTCCACTGTAGTCACCATAAAGAGAATATACCTCCCATAGTTTTGCCAAGAAATCTCTTTCAAGGCAGGAACCACCTCTTACCCAAGTTACAGTTCCAGCTCTCTGCACAATCCTTGGCACACAGAAGATGTTAAAGTAGTGAGCATCTTGTAATTTAATGGACAAGCCAGAGAAGCAGGAATGTTCTCATGAAACTTCTTTATCCACTAACCCTTTGATAAGTACTGAGTATTTATGTTAAAATAAAACTCCACAAAGGCATTTGAGAGTTTTGCAGTGTGGTTGCCAGAGCATGGAGTTCTTTCTTTCTTGCTTTCTTTCTTTCTTTTTTTTTTGGTACTGGGGATTGAACTCTGAACCTTGTGCTCACTGGCAAGTGTGTGAGACACTGAACTAAATCCCCAGCCCAAGACACAACCTTTCTATTCCCCAGTTTGTTCATTAGTTAAATGGAAGTAATGACATTTTCCTCCAAAGTCTTCCTGTAAGGATAAAAAAAATATAGACAAAGAGCCTGACATACAGTTCATCCTCAACAGATGGTACTTATTACTGATGGGTTGTTTGTGAATGTTGAGATTCCATTTGTCACCATTTTCTCCATTGATGCTTGCGCTTGACTATTTCAGTTCTCACTAGCAACTCTGCTACCACATAGAAAGCTAAAGAAGAATGTCAACACTAAGGAAGTCAACTTTACTCATCAGAGATCATGACAAAAGATTGATCAAGACCTCATATATAAAGGTAGATTCCAGAGAGAAAAAAACATTTAAAAGTCAAATCTGTACAATCATTAGAATAAGAAATTGTCTTTGTGAACTAATGTTAGACTAAGACTTCTTAAAGATTATCTCCCAAATAAAAACCATAAGAGGTCAGGAGTTTGACTCAGTGGCTTAAGTGCCTGCCCGGCAGGCACAAGATTGTGAGTTTGAACCTCAGTGCCACAAAAACAAAAAACCATAAGATGGCATTATGATGAATTTGACTATATTATAATAAAGAATTCCTCTTTAAAGTCCATGAAGGCTTGTTGTTGCTCAAAGAAGTACATCAAAGACAAAACTAAGAAGAAATATACGAGAAAAATTCAAATGGAAAATAGAAAAAAGTTCAAAAGACATGAATAGGTGATTGACTGATGAACCGAAACAACCAACAAATATATGAAGAAATGCTTAAAATGCTAGTAGCCAGAATTATCCAAATTAGAACAATGATGAGATACCACTTCATACCCATCAAACATGCCACATTTTCAAGTGGTGAGTAATAGCAAGTGTTGGGGAGGATATGGAGAAAAGAGAACCATCACGCACTGTTTGGGGAAGTGGAAATAGTGCAGACATTTAGGAAAGCAATATGGTAGAAATGAATGACACTAAATTTATGTATAACCTTTGACCCAACAGTCCCACTCCTGGAAATGTAGTCCAGATAAATGCCTATCCAGCTTTTTATACAGTTTTTTAAAAATACCTATGTATCTATGTATCTGTCTATCTATCTATCTATCTATCTATCTATCTATCTATCTATCATCTATCTATCTCCATGTACTTTTTTTTCCTGCAATGTCATTTAATGGTAATAAGGAATCTGCCACTAGGGGATAAGTAAGATTGTGAGAAAACATGCCCTGAAATTCAATGCAAAAATAGTGAATTAAATATACATATAGCAATAGAGATATTTCTTTAAAACTGAATGTTGAGTTCATTTATTTATTTAGTGTTGAGTTTAAAAACTTAAGAAATAGAATAGGACAACACAGGGCAATATCTTTTTTATATATGAAAGTTATATATCTTACTTTCCTATTCAAAGACATATGTCAAACACAGTTGAGTGAGTATATTTGGAAGAAGGGAAATGGAAATGGGGTCAAGGATAAAGGGAGAAAATGAAATGTGAGAATGGCCCACCAAGTCCAGGGTTCCAGGGAGCCAGGAATTGAGGGAGCAGAGAGCTTAATTTTCTGCAACTAAGATCAACAGAGTCAGGAGCAAGGGGTGGTGAGGGAAAGAAGACAGAAACTAATGACTGGAGCTAGTCTTGAGCACTGTGCCTCTGTGTTTAGTCTCTTTTTATGTTGGTGCCACACAATTTTAATTACTAACACTTTACAGCTTATTCTGAGACCTTGTCCATTTCCTCCTCTGAATGCATTGTGGTCTTTTGTTTTTATTTTAAACTAAATTCTGAAAAATAAAATAAATAAATGAATAAATAAGCAAACTAAATTCTGAGAAGTGTTACACTGGCAAAGCAGTTTTAAAATATAAATGTTGAAAGATGTAATAAAGTCTCAGGTCTATCTTGAACAGAATTGTTATCTTAAAATCTTTAGCTTTCTAGATGCCAACAAAGCTGTTTAAATCTAAATTGCCTGAATAATAAGGAAAAAACTATAGCAAGATTGGAAAGAAACATAGTTGTTTTGTTTGTTCTGTTTTTTTGGTGCTGGGGACTAAAACCAGGGTCTTGTGCCCTCTAGCAAGCACTCTGTCACTGAGCTACATACACTGTCTGGCCCAGAGGTTTTTAAAACTAAGAATTTTTCCAGAGAGATTTATTCTAGAAAAAAAGATGAGTGCCATCTTGTTGTCCTGATATTCATGCCTAGGGTGGGTAAGATTTTAGAAAGCTGTTGGCAATAATGCCAGTATCAGAGGCATCAGTGGTGAAAAGCAAGAGAAACCAAAGAATCTGATGGCTCTGAGACTTCGCATAACCGCCTGAGGCCAAAAACCTTAGAACACACAACAGCTCTACTCATAGATCATCCACAATAGGTAATCTGCGGGGGAGAGGAGTACTGCTTGAAGGTAAAATTAGAGAAAACAACTACCATTCGTATATCTGAATGTAAGATGAATTTTTCTTTTTATTACTTTACAGAAATCATTCAGTTTGTGATTTGAGCTAATTTCAAAAGCTCATTTCCTACAGGAAATGACATTCTGAGTATAGTGGCTTTCGTTTGTAAGTAAATAATGTTTTCCCTGTTGCTACCATAGGGCCAGGGTTCTGTGGATGAGAAAATAGAATAGGGATCTCCTTGGGTCTTCGAGCTAATCCTGACTAAAAAGAGTTAAAAACAAACCACTAGAGAGATTCCCCTGGAAAACAGGTCAGTGATGGGGTAGGAGAGAGAGACAGAGACAGAGACAGAGACAGAGACAGAGACAGAAAGAGAAAACAGGTAAACATAGGCACCAAATGGCTTTGGGACTGGCACCAAGAGACCAGAAAAAGAGCTGACAGGCAGAACACAGAGAAAAAGCCAAGTGTACAAATGAACAATAAGCCACCACCACTTCAATAGATATAAAGGAAGCAGCAAAGTGGGGCTAACTTTAAGGCAGTATGAACTTGCACCTATGCACTAACGAATACATATGTGTGTGTGTGTGTGTGTGTGTGTGTGTGTGTGTGTGTATTCAGTATAGACTCACTGTATTATTCACTCTAGGGTCATTATAGAGTATGACAGATATCCACAGGCCCCCTTACTAACTCTCAGCTAATCATGAATAAAGTACCTTCTTGCCAACTAGTTGCCCAGCCCGAAGATAACGCCTTCAAAAGTACATAAAGGACAAGTAAACAGACAGAGAAAAAGAAGTTGCACATAGACCACTGGAAGAAATGACGTTAGGTAGGGGTACCTGGAAGCCAAGGCAGTTATGGCGAGTTCCAGGTGGCTGGGAAAGGGTCAATCACTCCCCACTATAAAAGCAGATGGGAACAAAGGGCCTATGGGTCCTCCATTTTTCCAGAGCCCCCTACCCTGATTCTTCCTTATCAGGGTAGCTGTGTATCTTCTCCTTTCTCCCCCTTCCTATTCCACTTTACAACTAAAGTGTCTTTCTTTTGTTAAGCTTTGTCTTGCTAACATCTTATCGGGGCTGAGTTTCTGATCCCAGTGGGCTGCTTGGCCGGGAGAATAGTTGTGCTTATCCTGCAGATGCAGCACTATGTTACTGAAAGAAACTAAGAATGATTTGTTGTGACAGTAAGGTAAATTATAGTCACTTCACCAGAACTACAGCAGTCTGTCTTGTCTTATTGAAAAGAAAATAACTGTTACTAGAGCACATTCTAAATTTCATAAATAAACACCGAGGATGTGTAGTTAGGCCTTGATTCAGTAGTCATGTGTCTGTAAAATTTTAGCTTTGAGAAGATTCACAGTATCTTAGTTGAAAGAGAAGCAAGAAAGTGGGAGTAACAAGGACTAGGTTTAACTGATTAATTAGAATTACTGAGCTTTCAAATAATGCATTTTAAATAAGTATGTAAATTGAGTATTCTTTGAACTGATAGTTGTATAATAAAATATTATAAATCATCTTCATGATAGGTCGAATTAAGAAGGGGGCACTTCTGATTCTATCCATTTAATGCTTTTAAAAAGTAATGTTTTAAATTACACATACATTTAATTTGCAGAGTAAAAAGTCAGCATATAAACTACAAAATCATTTTCTTACCGTAAATTCCCTTAGGGTCCAGAGTAACACCAGCAAAACTTTCTCTTTTGACACCTTCTGGCTAAAGTAAAGACAGAAAACATTTCGTTAAGAAAACAATTAAATTTGTTGGACCTGAATTTCTTGGGTCAGCCTTTCTGGACTACTTACCCAATTTAAAAAATCCTCTTATTTTGGAAAGGCTAACTATGTACCAATACTTATATGCATCTTAACTGTAAGATTTTTCCGGTTATTTGCATATCAGTCAGAGCTAACATTTCCATACAAGTTATTATATGTTAGGCAATTTGTCTAAACTATATATATATATATCTGAAATCTCTCCAAACCTCTCTGCAGGAGGGTCTATAGTTACTCCATTTGACAGATGGGAAAGCTGATGCACACAGGCACCGAGTAACTTATCCAATGTCTCATTGCTAATGGTGCCAGAATTAGAAGCCAAGCAGCTTGCTCCAGTCTGTGCACGAAACCACCGTGCAAACACATAGGAATGTGCCTTGCACAGAATAAATCAATAGAGATTTACTGACATGACTTTTACAGCTGAAAACAACTCCAAATGAAGACTTAAGAAGACTTAATTTGTCAATAACTGCTCATGATGCCCTTGGCAAGAACCAAATCTTATTTTAAAATCAGCACTACTTTAAATTTACAGACATAATTGTGTAAGAACCTTACTCACTGTGGAATTATTTAAAAGAGAAGAAATAAACTTCTCAATGTCTACAAGAGAATCTTAATCTTGATGACATGAAAACACCCAGCAGAATGTCAGGTCAATAATATCTAACAGTCAGGGATTTAGCTCAGTGGCCTAAGGGCCTGCCTGGTAGGTACAAGGATGTGAGTTCTATCTCTGGTACTAAAAAACAAAACAAAACTAACAAACTTTCTTTTACTTTTTGCTTTTCTGGCCTGTTTATTCATGGAAAGTTTTCTAGACCATAAGTTCTTTAAATGCAAGAGTTGTGTCTTGTTTATTGCTTTATCTTCCATATCTGGCGTATATATTTTAAGACACACTTTCTGAATTTGTCTTGAGTGGCTGTGGGGAAGCCTGGAAGACATGTATCAAATTGTTAAAACTGGAAATCTCTGAGTGTGGGGATTATTGGTGACTTCTTTTTTCAGTACTCATATTTTCTAGAATAAGCAAATGTTATTGTTTTATTTAAAAATTGTAAGCATAATTTCTGACTTTTTAGCACAAGGATAGTACAGGAAAAAGACCGTGATAATGTCCAGATTCCTTGGTTGTTAGTTTTTTGTTATATTTACATTATCATATCTCTCCCTCCCTCCTGCCCCCACCCTGATCTTTTAAAAATAAATTATTAATGACATTTTTTTCCAGAAAAATGATTTTTTAAAAAAGAATGTTTTTCTTACCACTATGCGTAATGTTTTTACTAAGATTTCTCTTCCAAATGAAGTCTCCAGGGTAAAGTTGATGTTATGGAGGCCAATTTCCAGAGGAAGCAGGCTGAAGGTCACCAAGCGGCTGGAGGAACCCTCCACTTGCTGACGCACACATTTGGAAGACTTTGCCCCCTGATGGCCAGTGTTTGGGCTCCCTCCTGATGTACAGATCCCATCCACGGTAGACACTTTAACACAGAACTGAAATATCACAAGTGAAGAATCTTATCAAAATCCTTCATCATATGAGACATACATATTATGGCAAAAAGTTAAAAAAGGAGTCAGCGCCATTTGCAGACTGGGGTTAGAGAGAACAATGGCCGCAGCAGCAAACAAGCGGAGCCTGGGAACTAGCTCTATATGCCGGCTGTGGCCAGACAGGGAGCAGCCAGAGCCCAGCCCATTCCAGAGCATGGGCTGGCCAACAAGAAGTACCAACCTTCCCTCCTCCCCACTGTAAGCGACTAGCTTATCTGGAGAAACACAGGCTGTGATGATAGCTATGGAGGTGAAATGCAATTGCATGCCTCTGGTGCTTTGGTGTTTCACTGACATTCAGATCTAGCGCCAGTGGTCTGATCACAAGTTCAGAGGATAGTGGTATGCAGTGTGGCATCTAGAGGGGATCTCCTTCTGAGGATTGCAGCCGTTGTTGAATCTCTATGGTCTTGTTTTGAGGTCCTATACCATTTCCACTGTTCTGTTGGGTTGAGTTTTATTCTCTTTCATTTTGTTTGTTTATGTGAAATCCCACAGCAGGAGAAGCTATTTCAAGGATAGCAAGATACATTATGGTAGCAATTTTGGATTTATTATTGGCCTGCTTTGAAGTCCTTTATCACATTCATTGTTTTGTTTTTATTTTTTCTATTCTATTCTGTTCTGTTTGATTTTTACTATGTCCGAAGTTATCTGCAGCTATTTTGAAGACATCAAAGGCATTATGGTAACTACTGTTGATTTCATAATGTTTTGAAGTCCTGTATCTCTTACACTGGTTTGTTTTGATTGGTTTTCTTCTGTTATATACTCTTTTTAAAAAAACCTTTATGTCTAAGAAAGTTTATCCTGAATGATGCTGGTCTGGACAGAAGCTCTCTCTAGGTGCTTTACCAAAGCCAGAGTAAGTGTTTAGGTTCTAGGCATGGGAGGAAGCTGGGTTTGGATTTCCTCACACATGCACACAAATTGTTGCAGAATTTAGCAATGAAAAGTGATGTTTAGGAAACATCCACTGGCTCAGAGATGTCCTTCTTCCTTTGACCATTTCTACCTAAATTAGGTGCAAAGCTTCTGTTGTTCTTTTATCATGCTATTGCAAGAACACTTGTTACAGCATCTCTTGGCACATTTGCGTGTTACACAGTGGCAGCCTCATCACTGGGCATTGTCTTATTCATCTTTGTATCTTTGAGCTCAGCCTCTGATATCCAATAAATAATGGTTTGATAAAAGCCTGAAAATTACACTCCTTAACCCATTCAAAGCTTGTCCAATATGTCCCCAACATCCTTTTCCAATCTTACAAACTTTCTACTCATATTCCATTTTGCAACTCAACTTTAGCTCTTGAAAATTGTGGATTCACATCTTGGCTTTCCTTATTAACCATGCTATGGGAATATCTTGTGCAACCTCTCTAATTTTCCATTTCCTAATTGTTATACTGCAGTAGGAATAGTATTCACTGACTCTGGATAAAATAGTGGATATTTTTCATCTTCCTTCTAAAACCTGGTGAACTGACAAAATCAAGAACTATCTCCAAAAGAATAAATCCATAAAATCTGGAATAAATCAAGCCAATAAAGAAGAGAGAATATCAATATTCAACAACCAATTTTGTGAAATTTTCTAAGTTTCAACTTAACCATCTTCTTGGGGCAACAACAACCAAGGTGAGTAAGGCAGCAGCTAAAGAAGACGACTGGTCACCTGAGGCCAATAGTGGTATAGCAGGGGCAGAGTAGGAAAGGAAGATCCTAAGATATTGAGAGCTGAGGCAGGAGGATTGCAAGTTGGAGCCCAGCCTGGACAACTTAGCAATACCCTGTCTTGAAATAAAAAATAAGAAAGGTCTGGGCACATAGCTCAGTGGGAAACCCCTGAGTTCAGTTCCCAGGAATGCAAACACACACACACACACACACGTGCACACACACATGGGTCATTTGATAAAATCCATTTACAAAGTTAAACACAAGTAGCAGCTTAAAGAAAACAACTACCAATATATATAGCTGGTGAAGGATTGAAAGTCATTAAATATGAAGTGCTCCTATAAACAATAACAAGTATTAACATTTGTGGAGTACTACCTATAGGCCAGGCATTATATTTACATGAATTAGCTCATTTAACCTGCAACAATGAGGTATATACTATTATTTTCCCATTTTTCAGATGAGAAAACTAGGCAAGGAAAGTCTAGGCAACCTACTCTTGGCAAGGAAACAACTCAATGGGAAGCTAAGGAAAGGATATAAAAGTAATACATAGGATGTCATAGTTAGTAGTACATGAAGAAGAAATACAAATGGCTGGTAGACAATTGAAATGAGGCTTGACATTGTTAGAAAGCAGGATAATAAAATGAAAGTATCAATGACAGGCCCTTTTCCTCCATCATATTAGTACAACTTTGTGTGGTGTTTATAAACAAATAATACATGTTTTCAATTATTACTTAGTTGTGTTCATCATGCATGTGCAGTACACTATTCTGTAATTTGCTTTTCTTGAACATTACATTTTTTGAGCTTTAATCCAAATGATACAGTTATTACAGATTTAGTCCACTCATTTCAACTGATACGTAGTATTCATTCTATGAATAAAAATGTTAATAAAAATTGAATGTTAGGGATCTTCCTCACATAAGTTGATAAGAATATCAATTGATGTAGTCCTTCTGGAAGGCAATTATTATAATACTTACCAAAAGGTTAAATGTTGATGCCCTTTAACACAGATATTCTACTTTAAGACAAAATAACTATCCTACAGAAATACTCATATATATGAAGGAAGACCACATCTAAAAGTAGACTTTCCAAACATTATTAAAATAGTGGAAATTTGGAAGCATATAAATGTCTTTAATACAAAAATGGTTAAATATAATACATTCCATATGTGAATTGCCATGTGGTTGTGAAACTAATAAAGTACATATATATATTGCTATGGAAAGGTGATTCTAGTAATACTATAGTGAGAGCACATGTTGAAAAAGTGTGCATTAGTGTGTGTGCGTGTGCATGTGTGTGCACCTATTTTATATGTGTTTGATTAGGTAACCTCAGTAACCTTTGCCGAAATCTTTATTCCTATCAATGACTAGAGATTAGCTATGCCCTTTGGAGCATAGTTTTCTGTTCTCTTCACCTATTTATGTATCTACCTGAATTACAATTTGACATGTTTAAAGAGTGACCTCTCTTTTTTTTTTTTTTTTTTGCGGCACCGGGGATTGAACTCACAACCTCGCACCTGCCAGGGCAGGTGCTTAAGGCACTGAGCCAAACTCCCAGCCCAGGTTTTTCGAGGCAGGGTCGCACTGTGTAGCTCAGGCTGGCCTTGCGCTCGCGTTGTAGCCCAAGCCGGCCTCGAACTCACAACGCTCCGCCTACCTCAGCCTCCCGAGTGCTGGGATTAAAGGCGTGCGCCACCACGCCCGGCTAGAGTGACCTCTCTTAACATGATTTGGATTAAAAAAAATTGTCTTTCTATGATAAAAATTACATCTGCTTTTGGTTGTGACGAAGAAAACTGATTTTTTTCCAGCTAGGTTATATGGCACCATATTACATAAATCAAATAAACTAAATGTGAAGTTTGAAGGTTTAAGGCAAAAATCACTTTGCTGGGCATGGTGGTGCATGCCTGTAATCCCAGCCTTCGGGAGGCTGAGGCAGGAGGATTGCTGTGAGTTTGAGGCCAACTTGCACTACGCAGTGAGTCCAGGCCAGCCTGAGCTACATGGTAAGACCCTGTCTCAAAAAAAAGTTAAAGGGCAACCCATTTTCCGTGACCCATTCTGTCTCTCTCAGGCAGAAGCTTTCTTTCTCTCAACAAATTCTTCTTACTCTTAAAAAAAAGTGTTCCAAAAAAAGTTAAGATAAAATCATTTAATTAGAAAGTATTAATAAAAGGGTAACAAAATTGACAATATTTTCGTTTTTCAACTTTCCTGATTATGTTGGGTTAGTAAGAAATGCCTATCTCAACAGAAATAAAAAATTGGAATAAATGTATGTGGAATCAGCATTCATTCCTAATAATAAATAATATTTACTTATTAAGTTAATTGAGAGAAAAGTATTTATCTAATGAGACATTTTTTAAATAAAAATTTTTATGTTTAATAACTTCAAAATTTATGTTATATTGTTATCAATTATGTACTAGTAATATTTGTAATGATAACTAAACTTACAACCACTAGCTAGAGTCTTATAGTCATTTAATGTAAAAATATTTTCTTTTTGATGTGTGTATCTGTATTTATTGCATCAAAGTAGGACAGCATGATCAGTAAGAAAAATTCAAACATAAAATAGAATTGTGGAAGAAAAGTATGAGTTTATAAAGAAACAAAATTATACATAATCTGTTTATGGGTTTATTCAAGTATTTAAAAATAGATTGCTATGGTATTTAGATTCTGCTACTTACATTTAAAGTTCGATATAAGTGTTATTTTTAAAATCAACATTTAAATACACAGAAGTTATAGATTAGCATCTTTTCAAAAATCAGAATGAGGAAGTTTAAATTCTATCCTGAAAATGTGTCAGTGGAACACATAGTTTCTCCAAAAAATTTAGACAATGGAAGCAAAATTTCTGGAGACAGCTGAGATGGTTTTCTCTAAGAATAAAATCACAGGTTTTAAAAATATAGGTAGATTTTTGGACTTCACTGCGTTCCCATATAAAGTTTCATGATTATGGTTTTTCAAATGAAATCAGTCAGCCTACTCTATATTATTCTCTAGACGTGTGCTACAAACCCCTCAGGTTTGGAGCTTTTCATAGATTGTACCTTGAAGAGAGAGAGGATGAAAGAAGTTGATATGATTTTAATCACTGTGATTAAAATGATGATTGGTGCATTCTGGGAGTAAAATAGTGATGGTTAATCTTGATTGTCAACTTGAGTGGTGTGAGAAACATGGAGGAGATTAGAAAAGCACACTTTTAGGTGTGTCTAGATGGCTCGTGGAGGCATGGCCTTGGAGACAGTATCTGGTCATGGACTCCCTCTTCTCTGGCACTGTTCCCCCCTCTCTGATGCCCACATGCTAGTTGTTGAGTAGCTTTTCTCTGCCACTCTCTTCTACCATGATGTTTCTGCTTGGAACCAGCCAAACATGAACTGAGCCTTCCAAAACTGTGAGCCAAAATAAACTTCTCTTTAATTTTCAGATGCCAGGTATTTTGAAGTGATAACAGCAGAGGACTAACTGATATTACTATGTTTACAGTGTTTGTGTCAATAGGTTTGAGGTTTCCATGATGCTGCAGAGCTGTAGCTATGGAAGTAATGAGGGAAATGAATTAGAAGGAAAGGAAGGAGGCTGCCTGTATAGTAAGATGTTTGAAATCAAGATGTCAGAGAGAATAACAAGATCTACAAAGTGAAGATGAGTATAAATGGCTAACATGGAGGAAAGGAAAGGGTTTTTAGAGTCAAGGAGACCAAGGAATTCAAAGATTTTCAGTGAACTTAATGTGAACTCACCTCTGAACCTCTGCAGCACGCTGAATATTTTATATACTTTGTTCTTCTTCAGGGCTAGGTTACATGAACACTTTTCTTAATTCTTCCTCCTTTTCACATCCCTTCATCTATCAACCAGCACATCTACCACAATACTCATAGAGGCTTGGTTTCTCATGCTGTATTGAATTTGAGTTTTACTGTTTTGTGTTACATTGACATCATTCTCAGAAAACCAGAAAGTGTTTCCTTTTGCCCATTTATTCTAATCTACCATAAATAACTACTTACCGTCATCCCGGAAGTTTTATAGTTATAAACAGTTCCTTTCAATTGGATCTGTTCCCCTCGTACAACAGAATATGGTATACTCATTTCTAAAAAGACATCTTTGAACACTTTTGCCTTGAGAGTATCAGCAACACATATACCTTTAGCCCAAAGGAAAAGCAAAATAGACATGTATTAGCAAAAGAGACATGTATGAATTCCTGTTATGTTTTATTAGTACTAAAATGTCTTAACTTTAAGGACAAAAGAATATTAGATCATGTTTTTGTCTCTACTATCACCCCATGTCTTTGAATTTTTATATTGATCTTTGATCATTATTTTTATACTCACTGGCATGTGTGAGCAGAAAACTTCATTCATTCAACAATTATTTAATTCTACTTAAGGCATGAGAATACTTATTATTTGAAGTACCAAATCCTTTTAGATATTCATTATTGGATTCATTTAATGAGTATGAAATTTTTATTGTGGAAACCAAAAGAGCAAAAAAATGAAACCAACCCTGAAGTTACTTATAAAGTATCTGCACTAAGTTGCCATGAAGGAGAAGTCGTATATTACTTCTAACTCTACTCAACCTCCCAGTCACTGAAAAAGTGAAAGAAAATAGAGACTTGACACCAGCTATAAAATGACAGTTAAGTAAAAAGAGCAAAAGAAGAAATCAATAGGTTTGAAGATGTGGCTATCTTTAAGTCATCTTTATACATAAAGAATATACTTTAAAATGACATCACTTAAGTTCTGAGAAACTAAAGACATAACCAAGAACTACACCTTGCTAATCAAATTGCTGCTTAAATCAGTGTGTAACTGGGAGGTTTCTTACCACTGTTTGAAATGCCAACACCTTGAATTTCCCAGGTGGTGAGAGAATCAGGCAGCCTTAATTGCATTTGACTTCTGGAAGTTAAAATGTTGATATTCAAATATAGTCAAACATTATTTAATCCAACATGACAAAATTTTTGCTTTGAACTACTTTAGAAGACAGAAGAAATCACAAGACAAAATCATGTCAGTTAGTAAGGAAAATCTCATCAAGAAAAATGTATTTAGATACTCTCACTATTCAATGTTTTTAAATATTGCACCTGTAAAGTGAATATTTAAGTTTAGAAGGATGCCTTTGAAACACAGCAAAGGCAAAACAAATAAAACAAAGAAAAATATTCTCATTGTATGTTCTAAAATAGGGAAGCAAGGTAATGCATCTTGATACTGCGGGAGAAAACTGATGGAACTAAATTTTCTGATTATGATTAAACTTGTATATTTATTGACAGCTGTTGCACATCAACTCTGCATCAGGTAGAGTGGTAAATGCTGATATATAGCACTTAAAAGTTACAGTCCTGCTCTCAATCAGTGTATGGTTTAGCAGAAGAAATACTTAAATGAATAAATTGTACTTCACTGTAGCAATTGTACCAATAAAGCATTAAAAGAATTCATAGGTAGTGTGTATTCATTCAACACATTTATTTTCATGCCTTTACAAGCAGGATCCTAGGCCAGGTCCTGATATAAAACAGTAATTTGAATTTAGTTTTTGCCTTTGAGGTATTTACACTTTAATGAAGAAGACAGGCGGGTAAACAGTTCAGTGTAGTACACTGTGATATCCAAAGCAGGGTTACTGTAATTGGGAAGGGTAAATCAGTCTAACCCCTAGAAAGGTGGAAACAGTGTTGGGAAGTTTTGCCAAAGGTGCTAGATAATAAACACTGTCAGATGAGATGGACACCAGAAGAATAAGAGGGGACCAGGGTCAAGTCAAGAAGAGTTGTGAACAAACTACTCTGCAAACCAGTGGTTTTGGCCTATCTAGGAAGAATAAGACTTGGAAACTCTGTATTTCTTATTAATGTTTTCTTTTTATTGGTACGGAGCAGCTAGTGCATCAAAAAGTGCCAAATAAAGGACTTTAACAAGAGAATAACCTTTCTTTTTGTTTATCAATTTTTTTATAGTCCAGATATTAGTAGTTTAAAAACAGCTGCTTACTAGTATACAGCACATGCCTGTATGCAGTAAACAGATACTAAAGTGAAATGAAATTAAATGGAATAGTACTGTTATTTACCAATCTTTAATGCTGCTCTAGAACTAATTTCCAAAGCAAGTACATTAAAAACAAAATCGTAAAGCAAAACAAAACAATATTAGACTAAATTTTAACTTTTAAGCATCTTAACTCTTAAGCAAACTGTAGGGAAATGAATAGTGTCCAGATCTTTGGCCATCATACTTGTGTTTTCCATATTATTTTTTCAGAGTAACATCAAAGAAATATAATACCTTATAGGAACACGGTGAACTTCCCATAACCAGCTTTCTGGAAAGTAGCTCCGAATTTCTGTCTTGGTTACTGGTAATAGGGTCTTTATATCTGGGGAAAAAAAGAAAACATTCAATTACAGAAAAACAACATAAAATCTACTTATGCATGAAATTTAAAGTATAGTATTAACCTACAACTTAAATGTTTTCTGAAAGGTCAGTGAAATATTGTGCTCACTGATTTCAAAATAAACCATGAAAACCTTAGAATTTCTTTATTAACAGCACCGGTAAAACAAAGCATAAAATATATAAAATGATTTGTTTCTTAAAGTGTTGAATTTTTAGTGTTCCTTAGGTTCTACAAGATACTGGCTAGTCTGTGGAATTATTTACACTTCTATAATTTTAATAATTGTGTTTAGATTAGAAAAATGGAAGTTTTATGTAATAACCTGCCTTAAATTGATCATTTACTTGTATTTACTTTAATAAAAATGGATAGAACCTCTGCTTCCACCCAAGATGTACTCATAGGGATTGCATTTACCCCTAGCCTTAAAAAATCTTGCAAACTAGGCACGATCCCTAAGAGTTTTTAGGTTGAATGCAGAGGTACACTCCTATAACCTCAGCTATCTGGGCTGATGATGAAGTTCAGTGTAGAGCATTTGTTTAGAATGCACAAGGTCATGGGTTCAATCCCCAGTGCCAGAAGAGAAAAAACCAAAACAAAACCAATTTTCAGACACTGGAGCATAAGCAACACTGGACTGTGATCTTAGAGAAAGGGGAGCCCTAAAATTGTCCTAGTTTACTCCCTGGAGGAGGCCACAGGCCAGATTAGGGAGAACAGTCTACACAGAGCCTGGGGGTCTTGAAGACTTGTGACTGCGCAGATGGGAGTTTTGGGAGGCCACGTCATCTGGAATGAGGGGCAGGGTTATCAGCTGTGCAGCTGAAAAGAGATGGTTTTACTTGAAATAACAGGCAGTGAAAACATACATACACTATATTGTTCATCGCAATGTTGCTTGTACTAAGTAAAACCTGGGAAACATATACTAAAATTGGAATGATACAGAGAATATTAGCATAGCCCTGAAGGATGACCTGCAAATTTGTGAAGAGTCCACACTTTATAAAAAATGGAAAATAACAGAAATATTTGTAATAACATGGCTGGGAAAAGACCATAATAACATTTAGGCTTATACAAATGTAATCATTTTTTTAGTTTGTACTTTTTTTATTTTATCAGCGTGCGTTTGCAGTACTGATGCTGACATGCCTTGTGTAGAGTGGGTCCATGTGCATAACACATATTAATTCCTTTTTCATCCCCTTTCCCTCCCCCTGCTCCCTCCATCTCTAGATTCTTTTCCAATTTGAGAAACATCCATTTCCCTACTTCTTATCATCTGTCTTTTATTTTGCTATTTACATGTTGGGTTTCTTATATAAGAGAAACCATACAATATTTAAGATTATGTGACTGACTTATTTCACTTAACATTGTGGTCTCAAGGTGCATCCATTTTCCCACAAATGACTCAAATTTTATGTTTCTTTATGGCAGACTAGTATGCCATTGTGTGTAAAGGCATTTTCTTTATCCATCTATTTGAGATGTTTAACATACATGGTTTAACAAAGCAATCAGAGTAAAAACAGGAGCTCTTATTTTGCTTGTGTTTCTTTCTTTTTTTTTTTAAACATTAGTTGCTTTTGTTTATTTTCCTAAACAAACAAAAGATAAGCCCTAACAGTTCTGATAACACATTAGTGAGAGTTCTCTAAGTTCTGAAAACATACTGTGGTAAAAACTGAAACAAAATTTTAACTTTTATGGTAAGTATTTTCAATCTTATGGCAGATTTAGAAGCCGTTTGCTGTAGTTAGTGTAGAATTTTTAATGTTTGTAATATTACAGACCTGTAGCATGCTAAAACTCAAAGATATTCTGGAGATGTCTAGTCTAAGCTTCTCGCGTGAGGCTCAGAGAGGATAAATATCACTCAAGTAGGTAGAATGAATTTGCTTTAAGGTCACACTAGGTCTTGACTCTGGGCTCGTACCCTTCACTCTGTATTTCCCAAAATGCTAACAGATTTTTCTTACAGGCATTTCAAGTTATATTTCTACTTAAATTTTAACTAGAACATTAAAAACTGCCTTTTTTGAGCATTGGAAAATGAAACAAAAGCCTTCATGTTGGCCAGAAGTCTGACGGAAGATGTAATACTTACGGTGCCTTCCCAACTGGTTATGTTTAATAGGTTCTGCAGCTCGGAGCTTGCTCGCAAGGACACAACATTCATTGAAAGCTCGGATACAGTATGGCCCCAGGGTAATCCGTGCAACTCGCTGCTCACAGCTTTCATAGTGGTTAAGACGGGCTCCATCATAGCAACATTTCCTCGGCACCGCATGTTTGTATTTAGCAGCTGAAAGGGTAATACGTGTGCCTTGATCATGCATAGAGTCATAATATCTCAGGCTTAGGAGGAATCACAAAGGATACTTGGTTTCTACAGACAAATGATGCCCTTATTTACAACACCCATAGCTGACTGACCAGTCTCTCCTTACAACTACTCTAGGAGTAGGAAGACTATGACCTCGGCATGGGCTCCATTCCAATTCACACTGCATGATAAAGCGTTTCTTGCAACTAAGCTACATACTGCCTTTTGAAACTGACACTTTAGGTTCAGAATCCTTTGAGTAAAAAATGTTAAATGTCCAAGAAGCTTTCATTACTACATAGACTTTTCTTCTGCTTGTTAGATATCCTATTTTTCCAAACATTTCTTATAAGATAAACCTTGTAGACCTTTGCTAGTGGTATCACTCTTCATTGTAAATGCTCAGATTAATCAATCTCTTCCTTTCCATCTCAGGACAACATAGATGAACGTTAAAATTACAACAATTCCTATGCAAATAGAAGCTGTTACTATATTTCCATAAGCGTGATTACAGACTGAACTCAGGACCCAGACTCTAAGATTTGGTGCTCATTTCTGTTGGCCAATTATCAATAATGAAATAATTTGTGTTAGTTTTACCTCAAAAGAATAATTCATAATGCTATTAAATGTTAAATACAGAAAACAGAAGAAATCAATTTCTAATATTCCTCAAAGTTAATTAAATCATGAATTTTGTTGGAATAAAATGGAAGAATATGATTTCAATTATTACAGAAGGTTTGGAAAGAGGAACTACTTGTGGCAAATAAAAGTTAATATTTTAGATTTTAGAGATAGACATAAGAAACTTATTTACCTCACATTAAGTCTATGGGTTTGTGAACTACTGGGTTTATTCACTTTAATTTCCCTGAGGGAGCTGAGCTAGAGTGCCACATATATCTGTCTTCTCATCTCTTCTATTTTAATTAGGAAAAATTACATAATGTTTCACTTTCTAAAACTTTTGAATGATATGCTCATAACTTTTTAACCATCACATGAAACCCTTAGAGTACCTTGTTCCTGTATTTTCTCTTGCAGATTTCTTCTTGGCCTGACAATTTCTTTACAAGTTTTATCTGTGTAAAATATAGAGACAAAGAAAAAGAAAGAAGTAGATAAGATCTAAAAAAGTTCCATGAAACTGAATATTTAAAACATTCAGACGTCGTATATCCAACAAGTCCGCTTCAAATTAGGCATTACCCACTACCCACATTAATATGATTTGTTTTGTCATAGTGGAGCTCATGGTCTAGCGTCATACAGTTTTTGTAATTTGAATTTGGCTCTGAATCCTGCAACCTTTTGATCCTTTGATTACAGAGAAGTACTAAAACATCTGGAGTGAGCAATGTTTTGGGTAATCTATTTTTCCTGTTTGCTTTTTGTGCTATCTTATTACAGATATAAATATGAATACTATAGGAACAATTTTAAAGCCACAGAAAGAAAATGATTAAGATGTGATCTCTGCCCTTGATCAGCTCCCAGTGCTAGGTATGAGTAAAGACTTATAACCAAGAGTTAGAACGTGCAATAATGCACTGGTGGTATACAGTTTATGAATAGATTTGGTCCCTACAGTATCCTGCCTTTTAAAGGGGGAGATGATCAATTTTATATGGGGAAGAGGCCTCATAGAGGAGACAGTTCTCATCCTAGCTTCTGCAAGCTAACAAAGGGGAAAGCAATCTTGATACATAATGGCCCAAAGGTGTAAAAGAGGACGTAGCCATCCAAGAATTACAAAAGAGAAAGAAAGAACAGTGAGAAGTAATTGGAAAGAACCAGGGAGAAGAACATGAAAGGTCTGAGTACTACATTAAAGAATTTGTATTTTATCTTTAAGGTCAATAAAACATTTTGTACAGGGGAGTTACACAGTTATGAAATTCTAAGATCAGTGTAGAGAATATTCTGGAAGACGGAAAAAAAAGATGTTCGAAAGTCAGAAATCAATGCAAAGTTCAGTTTAAAAAATGTTGATGAATTTAATGATGCACAGCAAATATGTACTAATAAACATAAAATGATAAAAAAACCTGAGTGTTTTACCATTTTCTTGGGACTCATCTACATTTGCATTGGTGAGGAAAGTGAGTCCAGCGAGATGGAATACATCCGCGTTGTCACGGCCACCACCTGCCCCGCAGCCCAGGTCACTCTTCTCGAAAGCTTGAAACACCTGTCCAGAAAGGTAAAATGTTAAGCTTATTCACATATTGTGTAAGAATTTCTCCACAGAACTAAAGGTCCTGGACATTTCATGGTTATAATGAGCCTATGAAACACACAAGGCATTCATTTATCAACAGATGGAGACCAAATTTCTCAACTTGATGCCCTTAGTTTGTCCTTTTATATTTATTAAAACGTACCTACTCAATATTAAATCAAAAACTTAATTTTGAACAACACCGTTAAACAGCAGATTCTTGGAAACTGACCTATTAACCTTGATTGTCAACTTGATGGCCTTGAGAGATGCCTAAGAGACAAGTAAGGCACACTTCTGCATGTATCTATGTGGGTCATGGAGGTGTGACCCTGGGAAATATATCTGGACCCTGGTCCCTTTATCTTGGCTATTCTCCTCTTCTCTGCTTCTAGGATACAATGAGTTGAGCAGCTTTTCTCTGCCAACCACTTCTGCTGTGATGCTTCTGCCTTGGAGCCAGCTGGACATGGACTGAAACCGCTGAAACCATGAACCAAAATAACCCTTTTCTCCTTCACATTGTGTGTGTGTTAGATCTCTTGTGTCAGCGATGAGAAAAGTGACCAACACACCTGTGGTATTTTGTGCACAGAATACATATTGCAATCAATGTAATAAACAAATGAATAGATAAATGAGTGGAAACATAGAAGAGTGAATTTAAAAGTTAATTTTTAAATTTCTAAGTAAAAAGAGAGCACAATCGCTTATGTTTTTAGGGGAGGATTTAAAATTCTTAGTAGGGGAGCACTTATGTATAGGGCTTATTTCAGTTTTAATTTTGATCCCAAATAGCCTTTCCTCTCTGAATGCTTGTACCATTACTGTTTTTCTGCTCTTTTTTCCTTGTTCAAAGAAAATGCAAGCCTAGAAAATAGTAGCAGAGTGTGGTGGAAATAACTGGCAACTCAGGAAATTGAGTAATTTTCAAATTCTTCAGCATCACAGATTTTAATGAGTTTAAAAGAACAAGCCCGAAGATATCCTGTCCACTTTTTCCTGGCTTCTCTGTTGCTGCCTCTGTAACTGTCACCCACCACCTGCCCTAAATCCTTAACTTCCCCTGAACAATGACACTTTTGACCCAAGGCTAACACAGTCCTTTGTTTTTAAGCGCTTAAATCCATGTTTGGAAAAAACAAAAATGAATTGACCTGTGGTGTGGGAGCTAACATGAGATAGTCTCCCTCCCCCCAAACCACTAAACTGGGCACATTATAGAAAAGTGGGTGCTATCTTAATTATCCACCTACAACTTGCGCTGGTAGCCACACTTTGTGAAGCACCGTCCTAAGTGCCCCCTTCCCCCCACAGCAACTGCAAGACTGCACGACTTAACTCTTTGCATGGGCTTTTTGATTTTTCCTTGGACTCCATACACAGCACTGTCCACTGCTGATAGTGCCACCCATGAGGCTGACTCAGTTTCCATGTTAAGAGACACAGCCTGGCCCGGAGAATAGCCATCTCTATCTGGAGACAGCTGAACCTAAAAAGTCAATTGAAAAAGAAAAGATCATGCGTAGAAGATCAAATTGTTCAGAAGTGACTTTCTAACAGCCTCCTTCATTTAGAAGCAAACTCAGTCGTGTTGTGTTGGTTGTGTCTCACCTGCAGCTGGTTGCCACATTTTTCTTCAATATTCAACCAGACTGAGTCAGACACTAATTCTGCTGTCTGCTCTCCTGTGACAATGTAGTAGACCAAGAGTCGGGCTGAGGGGACCATGTTCTGTGTCACTGGAATATTTATACTTTGATAAGATGAATCTGGAAGTTTCTCCTTGGTGCCAAAATATATGATTTTGCCCTTGGATAAAATCTAAAAATAAATAGTGGAAGCAACAGTAAGTACATAAACAAAACCTGTGCTTCAGGATGAAGTTGGGAGCTGGAGCAACATTAATGTTAAAGAAAAATAAAATTAACTTGTGTATTTGTTCCTAATATTTACCAGGAAATTTAACATTGATTTATTCTCACAAGATACTAGTGAGTAGAAATGTACAGCTCTACTGAAGAAACTGAGGCTCAGGAACTGACTAAAAGTCATACAGATTTTAGATCAAAAATCATGTAAGTAGGAAATTAAAGAGCTAAAATTTGAACCCAGATCTGTTTAAAGTCACACACTGTCATTAAAACTTCCTTTGTTTTGTTGCTTATAAAAACTAGCTGAGTAAGTGGAGTGTATCTTATTTGGGGATTAAATTTTAAAGCCATGGATTAGATTCTAAATTGGAAGCTTAAGGTGGAAATAAAATCACATGAAGCCAAAATGTCTTCAAAACTCCCTTAAACAGTCCTTGGAGAGCAGGACTGCATACATAATTTTGCATGTAGCCCATAGTTTCTCTACATTTCACCGATCAGTATTTTTCTATGGTCCTCATTTGTTTTTTTCAACTTCTCCCTCAAAAATGGGAAAAGCTATCATCACCTATTTGACATGGCCTTTGGGATAATTCATTCCACTTCTCTGGCACAAGGCAGGAAGCTCTTGACATTATTTGCACGTATTTTTCTAAGGTTCACCAACAGGTTTGATTGATCTACTTCCTGTTTAATGTAAGTGTTATTGACTGTAGAATTGGACCAGGTATGGTATGACCTAATTCTTTAGAGCAGGATTTGGGTGCCCACCTTTATGCCAACGAAATGCACATTTTTGAACTAGGTGTAGGCATATAATCTTTGGGCATGTAACACAGCAGAGGTGATGTAATTCAATCAGGCTTTCTTTGGTGGAAGGAGTTATTAGATCAAGAGTCAGAGGTCATCAGTTCAAATCAAAGTCCTCTTCTGAACTGACTAATCCTGGTGAGTCCTAAAAATTTTTGTCCTTAGTTTCCTTATTTGTGAAATGGCCAGAAAAATCATGCTTTTTCTCAGTTTTGAAAAGCTGATACTCAAACAGATAATGCCCTTGAAAGTGTTTTATAAACACAAATGTAGGGAATCATTCTGATATTTGTCTATATAGCAAAAGAACAATGAGTGATAAGATATAAATCTGTAATTATTCAACTTACCAAGTAATTATAGTGAGTTATGCTGTCAATATATGGACTTTTAGGGGTAACAATAATATTCAGATTTTCTCCCACAAGCAAAGCTTTATAGTTTTCAGTCCAGTCAATATAAAGGTAACTTTCACTGAGAGATGAATATGCAACAGCATGGTAATCTTCCTGGGCCTGATTTTCTTCTGGAAGATCTGGGGCATCAGTTTGGACCTGGGAAGGAAATTTTCAAAAACACATACGGATTGTGAGCAACACTCACTGTAAAACATGTGGTTTAAATTCTCAGCCTTGCGAGTTTCTAAGTTTTACAATATAAAATACTAAAGACAACAACAACAACAACAACAGAAAACTCCACTCTATTACATCAGTATTTGTACAGCTGTGGGATCAAATAACATGATAAAACTATGGAAAATAATAACAGGGTTCTGAGCTATGGTGGAGGGTGATAAAGAGAGAAGGATGTTCCGGAAACAAAAGCTGGCGCTCTTCCTGAAACATCACGGGGCGTTCTTTTCCTAGGGGATGGGATACAGGAATTGAGGGTACAAGAAGGGCAGTGGTGCGGAAGCAGCTCTAACTCTCCAAGCGAAAAGACTTATGAATGAACACGATGGGGACCATTGTGACGTGGTGACACAGAGGAGTGTGTATAAACATGGGGTAGAGTGCATATGATAACATGGGAGTAATACTTGCTTCTAGGATGCATGAAGGTTGTTAGTCTGTGCTCTGGAGTCAGACACACATTGGTTTGTATTCCAGTGCCAACCCTTATTGTCTGAATAAGTAACTTAATTAAAAGAGAGGTTAGAAACTTCAGCTTCTTCAGCCACGAAAGGCCAAAGGTAATATTCTCTAACTTGTTTTGCTGATTAAGTGGATATTAAGTGTGTTCCTTATGAAGATCCTGGCACAGTGCCTAAGTATTTATTAAGTTCTTGGTGGATGATGCTGAATATAAGTACAGTGTACTCACTGAGCTGCATTATTAACTTACATTTTATTTGAGATTGAGAATATAAATACTACAGGCTGAAAGAGAAGACAATTAAGTAAACTGTAAGGTAGAGAGGTTTGTGCATTGGGAGAAAAGGTAGGACTCCACATTTGACCTTCCTGTGGTCCTGAGAGGAGATGATGATGATGATGATGATGATGATGATGATGATGATGATGTGTGTGTGTGTGTGTGTGTGTGTGTGTGTGTGTATTCCTACCACTGTCCTCAGTTATACCTAAACTGAAGTTTCCAAATTCTAATAATTTTATTGGTGTAAGAGAAAGCACTTAATTCTTAAACAAAAATTGATGCATTTGTCTTTCTTAAGAGTCATTCAATAAGTTAGCAGATTTTCTCTGGTGCTTGTTTTTTTGAAATGAGTTTGCTGGACTTTGTTATAAACTCTGCCACATCTGTTCTGCACACTAGCCAAAACATACAGTCCAGAGTACACATTGTCCTGGTAAATACAGCAGGAGAACTCAGCTCACATGAAACTCTAGTGCGTTCACTCCAGATGGGAGGTTAACCACAAATGAAGCCACTCCATCGCTGAGACTTGTCACACTCTTCTTTGGTTCCAAATCAGATGTCTCTTGGTTTACATCAACTGTTTGTGCTTTCAGGATGACTGGGACCTCTCCTACCGGTTGGTCAAGTGAATCCTTAACTTGTACCTGTTTGCAGAACAATTCAAATCCATTTCAACAACTCATCATGTCTTTTAAAGCCTAACAGCTCTGAAGTAGTTCTCTTTCCTGTGCAGCAAAATATAATTCATGGAGGGGATGTGTGCTGTCAACTTGTAGACAGGTTCAATACAATTTAGTTTAACCCTTCTTCAATGGGTGATTTCATCTATAAATCAGACTCAGACATAAATATCTTTCTAACATGTCAGTCAAAGAGATGTGACAATATCTTCTGCTCCCTAACATCAGTGTTTCTTTAATTGTCTTAGCATGGAGTAAAGGAGAAAATGAAGCAGTCACTTCTGGTAACAATTCTTTTTAATGTGAGAAATGATAAATAGATTTATTTTCTTTTTTAACCTTTACCTCTCATCACGCATGTATATAATTGATATGTAATATCTATAATTTCCACAGATTTTTAAATATTTTTAGATGTGCTATAAAACTACATAAAATATATTTTAAATATGTATTACATTATATAGTATATATTTATATATTATACATAACTACATTATATGCATGGTATGATACTATATGCATTATATATTACACATTTGTATGTAAGAAGTTAAAAGCATATCCAAAGCTTGCTTCATGCTTTGTAAATCTTTTTCTCTTAAAAGCCAGGAATCTACTATAAGTAATAAATGACACATATTAATTACAATCATCACTCAGTGTCCAGAGGGAATTGACTCCAGGACCCCCCATAAATACCAATAGCCAAGGGTCTCAAGTCCCTTCTATAAATAACATAATATTTGCATATAATCTGTGTGCATCTTCCCTTACACTTTAAATCATCTGTAGATTACTTATAATAACATGGTACAAATTTATATAAATAGCTTGCTTTTATATCATTTAGGGAATAATTACAGGAAAAAAATTGTTCATGTTCAATATGTGGGTGGCACAAATCACAGATACAGAAACTATAGAATATAGAGAGCTGATTGTGTACTTAGGCTGATTTTTTGCTTTTTTGAGACAGTGTCTCGGTATGTAGACCAGGGTGACCTTGAACTTGCCTCGATCCTACTGCCACAGCCTCCAGAGTGCTGAGATTACAGGCATGCACCACCACACTGGGCTACTTAAACTAATTTCTGAAAGTAACATTTTCAAAGAATTAATAAAATAACTGTAAACTTCTAGGCTTTCTAAACTAAGGGTAGGGAATAAAAGTTTCCACTTAGTAAGTGTAATAAAATATAATACATAATATAATTTATTTTGAAATATTTAGTAGAATAAATATAACAAAATGTAATAAATTAAATGGATGCTTCAAAAGTAGACAGGGCAGATAAAAGTTGAAGAGGAAAAAGGAAGCAAAAAAGGTATGAAAAGAGTCAAGGACAGAAAGAATCAAAATGGAAAAGACAGCAAAAAGAGAGACAGACAAGAGACCAGAGTTCTGCACAAACAATACAAAGTTGGAAAACACAGAAATGCATATTCAGAGATACTCTAGAGGTTAAAAAAATAGTGAAAGAGAGAGGAATCTATTTTTAAAAAGTAGTGTCTCTAGCTTAAGTCTACTTGTCTCCAAATAATTTTAAATGTTAGTAGTTTTCGCATTGTGGATATATGAGGTTTTATTTACACATAATGTAGTGGGAATACCTAACACGAGGCTGTCTTACTGAATACCAGCATGTGCCACAAAAGTACAAATCACCCCCAAGAGGGCAGGCACGTTCACTCTGTGATCGCCTTTCGCACCTTTCTCCCTTTTCCTACCTCCATGTGTTCAATATACAGAAAAAGATGAGCACATTCAGCAGCCTTCTCCTAGCTTCCATTCCCTTACCTTGATGGAGTATGGAATCCCAGGCTTTATGAAGAGAGGAGTAGCAACTAAATTCAGTGTGTAGGGAGAGAGGACATATTTGATGCCAGGTATCTCTGCCTCTTCAGAAAATCCACCTAAGAAAACAATAAGGGTCATGTTATCATTTTTAGAAGTCTAATAATGTGTCTGGTGTCTGGATTGAACCTATGTCTCCACAGACATATGTCCCAGAGTGAGGAGAGGAAATGAGTAGAGGCCAGAGTCTTAGCCTTGTATGACTTCACAGTTAGGTTGCAGGGATGTGGAGAGAAATACAGAACAATCAGGAGACCTTGATAAGGGAAAACCCTAAGGGTCCATGAGAGAAATCACAGTAATGTAATTGTATGACTGAAAATCAAGTTAAACATTAAGAATATAACATAGGAAGTTCTAGTATCCTCAAACTCCTTCCCAGTATTTCATCCACGGCATTTTCTATACATGTCCTGTACTGCAGCAAAACTGCTCTTCTCAAACACCAAGCTTCAATTTCCTCCCTTCTTGCTGTAGGGGAGGCCCGTGTCACCCTGTGTACTATCCCTGTCTCCAAAGCCTCCTTCATCAATCATCTCTGCAACACCATTCTTGGTTATTTCACATTGACAGTCAGAAGCTTACCTTTCTCTGAAGATCAATAGCATTAAGCTCTTGCTTCGGGCACAGTGCTCTTTATTGTCTTAAACTTGATTCTACTTTATAAGTTAGTTGTGTGCTGGGATCATTGATATTTGTAAGCCTGCATATTGAACAATGCTCCGAAAGAGCTCATAAATATTGCTTAAGCTGATTTATTTGAAATAACTTGAATAAAAGTAAGCAAGAAATATTAAAATATTAAAATGTGGAAAACAATAGCTAGAATAAGGAGTGTGAAGTCATCATTGTTCTCCAACATCTTACTGACCATCTGGTTTACACAAGGTGCTCAGTAACTGGGTAATACATCCCAATTCTTCATCTGCTACCATGAAAGGACAAACTTAAAGGAATGAAAGAGGCCTTAGGAACCATTTGTTATTTTACAAAAAAAAAAAAA